>JAGDQP010000177.1:159544-169658 GCA_022664845.1 Lepisma saccharinum
TATATATATATATATATATATATATATATATATATGGAATTTCGGCGAAATGAGGTAAATACGCAAGCTAATATTTAAACAACGAACGTCACAGCGTTAAAGTTCCCACTCCTTAAGTATCTTGCAACATTAGCTCTTCCGAGTTCCTGATTTTTGTTACATCCATGTTTTTTTTCTGAATCAAGTCTCTGGCGCCTTGTTTCCATACATCCTTGGCCTAATAAAAGTTTAGTTTGTAAACGTGGACTTCAGGTTTTTAATTCTACGTGTGTATCATCATGTATAGTGCACAAAATAACATACGAAGTCTCTGCATGGGTAAATAATAAAAACATGCATACCTGAATTCACAATATAAAATAGTTATGGTGATATGTTATTCAACTGTGAGATACAACAGTGGATCGCAGACCATGGGCTGGGTGCGCTGAATATAAGAAAAATAGGAAATACATTTCTTCTATCATGTTAATGATCACGATATTCTTAGTAAGACTCATAGATAATTAATCGAATTTTGAGAACGGTGTTAATATTGAAATGTATAGCAAAAGATTATAGTTTAAGAAAACAAAGAGAAGAACAAAGAGAAGCAACATCATTGTCAATTGTATACGAACCATGAGATTGAACGGGTGATAGTATAAAATCGTTCCTCTTGGTGCTAGTGCTAATCACAGGGCAGTAGAAAGAATTATGGCAAGGAAATTCCCCAGTCCTTCACTTCTGTGTCGAAATTTTCACGAGTTGTTTTTTGTATGAATTTACAAGAACGAGATTCACTTCTGTCATACCTACAAAATAAGTGCGGTAACGGTCCAAAGCACTAATTTTGCTAATAGTTATAATTACATTCATTCCGACTTTAACGTCCAATTTCGTGAGAAGCTCAAAATATGTAAAGAAAATACCTTAAAGGGATGCATTGTCTATTCGATGGTCTAACATGAATAATGGCTATCACTAATGACCAGAGGAAAAGGAAATATGAATTAGATCATTTGATTCCATCAACTGGCGTTGTTCGTTGGTTTACTTCTTTATATTATATCATCTGATCTTTCATTTAATATTTTACTCCAAATGCAAAAAAATGCTAATGTAGTATCATATGATACTAAAACACCACATTGTTCTAACTCAATAACTTCAACTGAGCAAAAAGCTGCTGGTAGAATATTTCATTTGAATTTTGAATTTATTTTAAGGCCTTTAGGAAACTATGACTCAGGTCGTATGGATGATGATGGGATGAATGGGTGGAATGAAGAAAGTGGGAGGAAAGGGGAGTACCCCGAGAAAACCCACTCACACGGTGTTTGTCCACCACAAATACCATAGAATATTTCATTCAATAAATATCAGATTAGGAACATCTTAATATGAACTAGGAACACATGAAATTTGTAAATGGTCTCTCTATAAACGATTACACGGCTTCGTCATATATTCAACATAATCACTTGAGATCCCACATACACAAGGAAACACAAAATATGTATGCAACCTTTCGTGTATCCCAATAGAAAAACAATTCATCAGAACTTTATTCTCTGGAAATTAATAGAATTTCTGTCACAACAAAACGCAATCAATTAAATAATCGATTCTAATTACGAACCTTTCACGCACAATTGAAGAGTATGCGCGAACAAACGTCTAAGTGACATTTGCATATAAAAAAATCACAAGTTTTATATATAACAGGAAAAATATTAGGCATAACATAATTGTATTTTGCACGAAGACGTGTTAGACTAAAGTCTGTTCCTGTGCAAAGTATGAATATTTTATGCCTCATATTTTTCCTGTTATATATAAAAATGTAATCGTGATTTTTTTTATTTGAAAATGTGACTACAGTATTTGACGTTTGTTGCGCATACCCTACAGTTAATGAAAAAAGGGAAAACAACAAAATATTTTGTTATATAATATTTCAGCTACTAGTTTTCCCCTAACTAAAATGCTGTAGCAAAAATCATTTTTACGTAGTGGTTTTGGAAGCGTGCAGAGTTTAGATTATATAGATCATCAGCTGTCTATAAGAATCCCCACTTAGCAACAGAGTGATTGCTTTCAAGTAATAGCGAATGTGCTATCTCTTTGAAGGTGACTTTTATAGCAGAAAATAGATGGAAAGAAAATTCTTTCTTACGTAAATAAATGATAAATCGATTTCAGATAAAATTATGACAGTCATCTCACACAAAAAGTGGATAGTAATTTAAAACTGAATTCCGACAACTTTCTCTTCTTCGAGGCTGTATCGATTACCACGAAATGTGCAATAATTACCCAAAGTTATAATCACTTCATGACCTTCTAAACAACATCTTTGCCCAAATATCTTCAGAAAGCTCGTCAGCTGAGATCCGTGATTCTAGAAACTCTCCGTTACCTTCCTTGTGGTGCCGAGCTATTATAGATCGTCCTTGAAGTACATCGAATCATACACAATTTTTGTTCAGCTAACTCAGGTTAGAAATTTATAACCGAACTTTACCCACATTCATACATGAAGTGAAACCTTTTCTATACACCCTCCCAGATCAACTACCGTCGTACTCTCCTATCATATTCTAGACAGTCCCGAAACTCGTATTCTTGTCCACGTTACTCAAATTCTACAACGTTACAGGCACGTTTTCATTACCATTGACCCACGAATGTTTGACATACGAATTTAATTTAATTTCAAGACCTATAGAAAACAAGTTCAGACCGATTATGACACGAAACCTAACAGACATTTTGTTAAAGTATGACGTCAATACAATATCCAGTGCACCAGATGATATATCTCTAGCTAATACGCCCAGCAGCAAATGCTGATTGTAAATAATTCAAACTCAATATTTACTTTTGAAATTCAACTATTTCCCTCCCTACATCCAACTCCATTAACTTGTTCCACAACTTTTGAAATTCACTCTGGAAAGAATGACAACATTTTGTATTACTTTTGTACCTCTTTGTATTCAGCGTAATCGCAGTTTACCTGACACTGTACCTGTTTACATGCGTAGTTACTGCCATTAGAGAGAGCCTAATTAGTAGAGAGCCTAATTTCTTTCACCCTCATTAGTAGAAAACAAACCAAAGGTTTATTGACAGTATGTAATTTTAATTCTTATTTGTTAAACAACCACGAATTTTAAAAGATAATCATTTGGCATATGAAATCTGTTATTACCACAACTGTGGTAATAAAAGTATGTTTCTCTGTGTGGGGAAAGTAATATTAAATGCATAAAATTGTTCGTGATTGATATATTGTTATGTCTATATCCCTCCTTTTCATGTTCTTGTTTTGGTGCCTCTTTCTTCGTTTCTCCCTCTGTTACTCAGTAGAACATGTTCTCTAATATATTGCACACGATTGTTTGTAGCGAGAATTGAATATCCTTGAGCACTAGAGTAGTGTGGCCGAATTCTGCGCAGTGTTTCATAGTGCGCATTGGAGTTTCAATATGTTTAGTGGCACCTATGCTACTTTACTTACTGTTGTTATGATGCGAAACTAATCCTAAAAGAGGGACGCTACTATGTCTCCTATACACAGGAAGCTATAATTCCGAAAATAGCAGCTGCTGAAGATTTGTGTTTCATTTCTTATACTTCTGTCCCAGAGGGAATTAGAGGTAAGTCATACATTTTGTTTAAGGAGCAGTATATTATCTTATATCTTACTATATAGTATCTGTGTTGTTGTAAGACACACATCTCAGTATTCTTTTTTCGCAATGAAGGTATAGTATGCCATTGTACTAGTTTTTGGTGAGTGGTTGAAACAATATAACTCATCTATTGGGAGAAGCCTTCCAAGCTACAGGAGAAGGCATAACATCATGTAATAATAATATTTACATAACCCGTGTTCAGAGAGAAGTCAAGCGTATACCTGCTTATTGATGTCTTGCTTTAATAAATAAGACTGTACGTGATGTAACAACTCTCCCCTGGCAGTCACTCCTGCCACTATAAGCCGCCAGTTATTTCCGGTTGGAGAAAAATATTCTCTCACTGAAAACACCCAGCAACCTACTATAACAAGGATGACCGACAAAAGGAGCTGAAACAGAGGGGAGGATCCTCGATGGGACCCCACAATTAAAGCCTTTACTGTAGGTTAGGTAAGAAAGTGGTATAGTAAGTTCAGTAACAAATCTAGAAATCCTTTTTCATAAAACATATAATGTGAACTATTATCTTGTCAAATTCACAGCAAATTACAATCCATTACAAATGTGACCTATTGCTTTATAGGTCATAATCATATACAACGAATCGATTGAACAAATCGTAGAAATCATGACATATTCCAATATACTCAATAAATACACTATGATATGAATATATAATTAATACACAAATAATTACACTCAAATTCCTGATAAACAGTGTATCCAACCTTTTTACTCAAATTATGACTTGGATTCCTATCTTCCCCTCTTGTGGTTTTCACAATTTCACGCAACAAATCCACGATCCGGAAATAGGAATCTACTACTAAATCGCTGAACAAAACGTTTACCAAATATGGAAACAATTGCACGAATATACTAGGAGATACGAGGTAGTTGTCACGAACCCTAACACGTGGTTACGAAGAAAGGTGAAAATTGGAATATTCAAATAATTCCTTCTGATATCAACGTAAGATAGATCAAAAAGAGAATTGCAAAACTTTAACAACAATATTATCGGGACATACAATACGATGGCAGTAGATTCATACGATACCAAAGTCTCGACGTTACGGAGGAATCTATACTCAAGTTCATCCAAACACGATTTTCTTAACACCAATTGAAACAATGCATTTCCCGACGAATATTTACTACCTGTAAAACATACTTCATTCAAATACACTATCTCACTCATACACGAAGAAGTCACATAATCCGACGAAACTGAAACTGGTGAAAATTCACACTTACCAAAATATAAGCGAAATTGAAGATTCCCAGGAATAATTAACAACGAATACGAAATCAAAATACGACGATCTAGAAATTCCACAAGGATGGCAATCAGGAATCCATAGATACTTGTAGACTTCATAAATGTAGATACGCTGTACTCTATTACGTAATCAGTATCTAATTTCTATCTCAATATCGAACACACCAATTATCTAGTTGTTTTCCCCCTGATGGTTCACAAGCAATTATAAGGACTCGTGGTCCTTCAACTCGACATGTACAATTGCTAGTTACATTTTTTGCCGTTAGGCGGCTCTGTCATACATCAGTGTCTCCGCTCAGGTTTCATACATCTTCACAAAATATAAATCAACAATCACTAAAACAATAATAAAATTAACTAGAACACTTTCTGGAGGAATAAAGGGTAGCTACAAAATGTTCGCTACACAATTACCCCCCACAGACGACGCACAAATGATATCAAAATTATACTCTTTCAAACCTCAGATTATCAAGCAGTTCGGCTAACCTTAAGCACTTTCTACGTTATTCTTCAAGCTATTCTCATCGCCTTCACCAAGCTCACACTCCATAAAACGCGAAAGAAAAATGCAATGACGAACTAAATTCACTATCCAGGCGGAACTCGATGCCGTTCTTGGATAGTAGCAGGAATTATTTACATCGGTGCTGTAGAATAAGTCCCGAAGCAGAGTGCCAGTGCACCCTCCAAAACCAAAACTGCAAGATCATTCCTGTACCCAGCAAATAACCTCATTCATGTCCCCAGCAAATAGCAACCGAAAATAAGCTCCTAAAATAGTTCAAAGCTCTAATGGCCACGCACAATTTAACACCGGTCGCAAGAATTTAGATACAATTTATTATTGACTACTCTGTTAATTATGCTATAGTATAAAATCTCAGATTAAAATTGGTTTGAGTAATTTCATCATATGCACCAGGAAAATAATAATTCGCGGACTGACACAACAGAAGGTTGAAAACCTTCAAAACGCAGCAGCACTGCTAACCCAAGTCTAATGATAATGGTAGACTAACTACTTCTTGAACAAAACGTTTACGCATGAAATACCTGCTAAAAACAATATTTATTTTTTTAGGTGAAAGCAGTATTTCATTCAGAAGTAATCCGTGTACAAAATTTAGCTAGAAAAATAGCTTTCTGCAAACATTTCGTATCACGTATTGCCAGAGAATTTCACATGTTAAATTTATTTTACATACCAAATCAAATGTAATTTAGAACCACGCTCAATGCCTAAGACGCTATTTCTTACAGTGTATTAAAGAATTTCGGGTTTTTTACTTTTAAATTTCAAGATTAAATTTCAATATATCTAATAAAAATGTGTACGAAGTTCAGCTTCAGTATGCAACATTTGGATTTTTAGAACCAATTCACACAAAAGCAGAACAAAATTTAGGTTTTCAATCTTTCCAAAATAGGTTATGTAATATATTTTCCATAACTAACTGAATATAACCTAACCGTAGTTTCAATAGTCTACACATAAAAGTACATTAGCACACGTTAGGTTAGGCTAAGTTGGATAACTTTCTGTCGCATAGATTGACGAACTCTGCTAAAACAAGAAACGAACCGAAAATCGAACTATGATACGAACTAGGTTCAGCTAAATTACTAAATATCATCACGGCAAAAATTCAAAATTCCTATTGTAAAACTTCATGAAATAATAATTTATAAACATGTAACCAAAATTCGTGTAAGAAAAGAATATGCACTGTGAAACATAATGTAGGGTAAGCGAGTGCAAACTGAGAATTTAGCTAGGTTAGAATCGTGTCTTATGTAAAGTAAAATTTTGACCAAAATATATTGTGACATGGATCTGGATCTGTAGAGGAAATTTGGGACTTAACTATCACATACCTGCCATGTTAGGATGACTGATTCCTGATCAAGAAATTACCCGCAAATATTTGCTGCCACACACACACTTGCAAACAGAAACCACATATTCCACATACCGAATAAACACTTTAATCACACACGAAGAGGGGTTAGTCCCACATTAATATTATATGAAAATAAAACCCAAACCACTGACACCACATATGAACTGAAAACACAGTCACTTACACACTCACTCACTAACCAACACTGAAAAACCACCATTCAATCACTGGAGCATCCTTGTTCATTCCGGCATGCCAATATTGAAACCAGTTAGCAGGCAAAACTCCATCTGCTCCCAAAATATAATTTCCGGATCCTTTTATTATTATTTTTAAAACTGATCAGCCACAACCAGCCTTAACTTTATTAGGATGTCATTACACCTTTATTACATTTAAATCTAGTTCAGCTGTTTTGTATTACGATAAACTTTCGAATTTTATATGCAGATAACTTTCTTAAAAGCCCCTACTACTGCGAGTCATCTTTAGTATAACTTCTTCGACTGATGTCCAATTACAAGGCGATGGCCAGTTACTAGATGAATAACGGGGCCTGACCAGCCAGACAGGCCAGATAAGAAATAAAAATACAAGGGGAAAATATAAAAGGAAGGAAAAATAGCTCCTCATAAAAAACACACAAGTAACAATGAGGCGAGTACCAGAATTAGTCGGCATTCTTTTACACTTGGACAAACTAGAATCCTTTAAAATATACCGATGCCGAAATAAGAAAATTTACTATCTCTGTTCTGAATCAAGAGAGAGACAAAAGAAGAGAAGAAAGAAAACAAAGCAAATTGTAGAGAAGGTATGAGAGTAAGATATGAAATGAAAGCCCGGGGTCATGGCATGGTGTAATTCTGCGCAAATTCGATGGCAAAATTCTGCGCGTGCTTATACACCATAATTCGTGTTATTTTTTACAGCAGTGGCAGAAGATGAAGTTTTCATGCTATTATGTGAAATTTGAGATTCTTATTGAAAAATGTCTGCATTTTTTTAATTTTTCAAGTAAATTACAGAAAATCACTGTTCAGCCCCCTTCTGGGTGGCGTAAACACGAATGTTCATTTTCCTATTGTTAGATTCAATGTTAAATTTTCGAAGCAGTTTTCTCCAATAATTATTTATAAAGATTTATCGACAAATGAGTATTATTCGTCCAATTTCTTCAGGAGATTTGAAAAATTCTTACATTTTGCTACAAACTGCGAAATTTTAAAATAATTGTATAATGGAAACTGCATCTTCTGTCAGTGCTTTAGAAAATAACATGAATTATGGAAAGCGCCTCCACCACTTTTTTTCGTTTTTTGAAAAATATGGAACAACGAAATAGAATATTAAAATTTTGAAAAATAATCTCATTCGTGCTTATGAAACTCTGTGATTTGAAGTTAAAGATGTTTTAAATAATTCACTTCTAGCAGAGATATTTGACAGACAGCGAATTATGATATCATAAGCTGGGCCATTAAATAACTCAGCCAGTATTAAATTCCTTAAAACATTTTCAACTTCATGTCACAGAGTTCTATAAACACCAATAAGCCTACTTTACAAACATTCAATATTATTCATTTTATCTTTACCTTTACGTAAACACGTAAAAGAAATCGTATACTCTGGACACACGGTTGTAGTAAAAACAGTGAATAAATTGTTGGAAGTTGAGTAAGGCTACACTATAACATATTATTCCTTCTTAAAAACAACACTTGTTGGCTCCATTTGCTGTGTTTGTATATTGTAAAAAGACGTCCTACTAAACTACATCAGAATTGAAGTATGAACCTACAGTAGATCATCCATGAATAATGTTTCGATCGTAGCCTTTAAGATCTAACTTTGATTAAAGACACTAAAATATCTTTATTACGTGTCTTCTAATTGTTTGATAGGAGGATGCTCCTGTAAACGCTATTAAATATTGATACGATCGTATCAAAAACCCGACACTGAAGAAAGATGCGATATGCATCTACACAATAAAAAGACTGACTTGACTACCATTTGTTTACATTAACGAAAGATAAAGACATACGCGCATCGACAACAAACAATGAAAAAGCAAATGTAAGATAACAATAGGACCGACAATTCAAATTGCGCTTGGAAAAAGCAAAAATAATGTTGCCGAATCATTACTAACAAGGAACATAAATAATAATGGATATGCCTCACGGTACCATTGTCATTTTTTTAAAAAAATCATTAACTTAAGTGTAAGACATAAAATGAACCTATTTTTATTCAGTATGCCCTCCTGAACGAGCAAAACATAATCCGATTTACTAGAGACACTGTGAACACATTCTCCAACATATTTGGATTGATCATCCCTACACCTCGGACAATTCTTTGTTTCAAGTCATCTACATTGTTACATGATTTCTGATGGACAACTTGTTTTAGGTATCTCCAGAAGAAAAAAAAATAGCATGGAGTAAGATCTGGACTTCTTGGTGGCCATTCGACATTTGACCTCATAGAAATAAGTCGTTCCCCGAACTTCTCTTTCAAAAGATTTATAGTCGTAGTTGAGCGATTCGGTGGTGCTCCATCTTGCGTGAATCATAATTCATCACTTTGACCTAAATTTAAACAACACAGTTCAGCAAATGTCTTCTCTCTTAGTAGTTTTTGGTATGAAGCCGTTGTAATGTTTGTGAACTGCAATGTGAACCCACCAGTGAACTGTTTACTGTTCACAGTGTAAAAGCAATATAAACACTCAAAATGGCGGGACGTTCAGTGACAAACAAGTAACGTTACTCCTGTTATTGGATTGAATATCCAACCAAGGCTTAAGCTTCATCCAGAAAATTACGTAACCTCAAAACGGCGAGTTTAGCTTACACTTCGATCAGAAAATGACCGAATTTTAAGCGTAAAATAAGTTAAACGTTCACCGACAAAAAACTTTGGCCAGTTTCAACCCATTATCAGTTAACGTTAAGCTATTACAAAGAAAATCTTAAACTTTAAAATGGAGTTAAGGTTACCAATCTTTCTACTGAAGGGTTTATACTATATCCACATTTAAGAGTAAATACAACAAAACGCTAATTTTCGAATTGTATTACTTCATAAAGCGGAGTAACTTTCATCCATCTCGTGTTTCCACATTTTACAGTGTAGGAATAAGTATTATTATTATTATTATTATTATTATTATTATTATTATTATTATTATTATTATTATTATTATTATTATTATTATTATTATTATT
>JAGDQP010000177.1:169668-186674 GCA_022664845.1 Lepisma saccharinum
TTATTATTATTATTATTATTATTATTATTATTATTATTATTATTATTGGAGTGAAACGTCCGATAACTGACAGTTTTATATTCCCTGTAGAACAGCATTGAATATTATGGAAGTAAACTCTGTCAACAGTGTACTATGATAAAGAACACTGACAGCTTGATAATGTTGTCTTTTAAAGTAAAAACGTCTCTATAGCGGACGTCTGCAAAAATCTCAGGATATAATGGTTTTTCAGATGTGAGTAATTTTCCTATAAGGAAGATAAATTATGACTTTATTTCCAATACCCCTCCAATACAATTATTGAACAACTTCAGTAACAATATTTTTACAAAGTGCCTAAATGAAGCCCCGAAGCATGTTACAAATTCTGACAAAGTGTGCGGTTGCATTTTCACGAATCACGTGACCTGGCACCCGTCTAAGAAGAGCCCACATAGAAACAATGTGGAATAAATAGTTAACAGCACTTGTACGTAAACAGCACGTTGGGGTATGCACGCAGCTAACAGCTGCCTAGCTCAATTCGAACGCACCATGCCCTCGGTTCGCTTCGCTTGGTGTGCATCCTGCCCTGGTGAGTTGATATACATCCTAGCCTTTAGTAGCTAAACTCCACGTTGCCATGGTAACTTTTTTGTTCACTAATTTTACTGTATATAATCTACGAAAAATGCAAGAAATCAATTATTAATAATAAATTTGAAGTTAGAAAAATACATTTTGTACGAAAAAAAAGAAAAAAATGTTCACTATTCCCCAGGATTTGAACTCGGGACCTCTGAATTAGTATCTCCATGCGTTAACCACAAGACGAAACTGCCAGTTGCCGAACAGACTATTGACGTTACTTATAGTTCGAGCTCTGCGCACATATATCTTACACAGCGCCAATCTCGCGAATCATTGTTTGTAGATGAAGCACGTGTCCCATTTTTTCTTCCATTTCCAGAATAAGGGACAATGCGTGCATACATAAAATTTAATTTTGAACTTAGTTTTGAGGCCTTTTAGGTAACTTTGGCTCACGCCGGATACATGATGATGGGATTAATTGGTGGAAAGAAGAAAGTGGGAGAAAACGGGACTACGCCGAGAAAACGCACGCACACGAATGAGCATTGCCAATCAATCATTTCTGATGTTTCATTCTAAACGATAGCTTTGCAATTTGTACTATATAAAAAAATTGTATTGCCTCCCCTCCGAGTATTTCTACTAAATCCACCCATGCGCAATCCCATACTTATCAGCATCAAAAGTACAATAACCAAGAGCCTATAAGACTGTGGCGATGAGGGATGCGCTAGACAGTATTCAATGTAGGCAAGTTCTATACCGCTAACATTATTGCAAGTTCATGTAGGTTTTTTTCCTTTCTTATTCCACAGAAGTTGAAAATGTGGACATAATTTTGATGCTAGGCTACTTCAGTCAGTAAGTCAGATATGAAAATTTACAAAAAGCTACACTTTCGCGTAATATAGACATATGATGACGAATCAAATTCAATCCTGAGGCACTTATCAATGCTGGAGAAGAAAATCTTATGATTGTAGATTCGATTCACCTGCAAGTGACGACGTTTTATACTTACAATAAAAACTGTCAAAAGTTGAAATGTGTGTTACGTTCAACGTGCCATATTGCACAAAGTGAATTAGAACTTTTAATTGAAGTTTTAAGTTTTTCATTTGCTAATGACATTTTGTTTGTGATGTTAGCCATGTTCAGGCTGGTTTAAGTTAAAATAAAAGGCTATATATGATCACCACATAATACAAAATACATACAGACAAAATCTAACATATATACTCAATGTTACATTTTCCTCGCATTGAACTTTGTAATTCATGTGTGCTGTCTCTCGTTGGGAAGATCGAGTAGTGGAAACGCGCAGGACAATTCAGTACGAAACCAAGCAAACATAGGTTGAAACCCTGTTCAAGATAAAGATTTTTTTTACAAAGCGATCGCGAATAATCTAATCATCACTTCTCATACAAAACGGGGAATATTTCCGACTGTAGAATGAAGGACTTGAGTCGCTATGGAGAGGAAGACGATTTACGAATGTTGGTTGGAAAAGTCCAAATCAAGACTCAGGGTGCTACCAGGACAGTTAAGAATACGTTATTGATCAGAAGTATCCTCTTTTCATGTTATTATTCTTAGAAAGAAACGCTATAGCATTTATTAAGCACGTTTTGTATAGAAGCACATGTGGAGTATCGCTATCGTGCTGGACATCTAACTTGAAAACCTGGATTCGATTTCCTCCAGCCTGTTTCTATTTCGCATAGACTTAAGTATTCAAACAGAGATTCATCTCCGCTGTGGAGAATTTACGCATCACTGGTCAGTATCCGAGTAAACAGTATGTGTGCTGTTTAGCATAATGATAATATACTTTTCATGTTTTTCATTGGTCCTTCTCTCTTCCTCTCTTTCTCGATATATTGTTATCGTGTCTTTGCTGCGTCTTTCTCTTCTCTCTTCTCTATCTATTTACCTTTATTATTCTCTTACGTTACGCACACTCATTCTCTTTGTGCGTGTTCCACAGCTAAATCCGGGCTACTTTCACTGACCCAAACATAAGTGACCCGGTAACCCGATTGACCCGGTCTGGATAATCTGTTTAACTGGGAATTTCGACCTCGTATTTTTCGTGATCTCGGGGTAAGATCTGCAATCCTGGTTACCCCTGAAACAAACACTGTTCAAACGTAATGAAATAATTAAAATATATCCTACATCCTCCAGGTTATCAAATCTAAATCGAATCAGCGAGTCAGAATGGGTTCGAATCTTACACCCGACGACACAGTACAAAACCTGACCAGAGCCGGTAACCCGTTTCAGCTCTGCCGTATTCATTCTATCTGTGCAAATTGTTACAAACACTAGTTTATTGGTATTGCAATTATTAGAACGTTATATTCGCCATAGATGGAATATAGAGTGGCATATCCAGAGCAGATAAATTTTAAGCGGAGTAGAAAATGGCCCACTTTTTTAGCTATTTCAAGCGAAGAACTATTTTTATATTAGTTTGGCACCAAATTCGTTTTCATCTTATAATTTATCAACATACTATTACATGTGTTTCTTTTTTCACGTTTGCAATGTGGAATATCTAAGGTTTACTATGCCTATAGGAACATGCTAATTTTGCTTTCGAACGTTTGTAAATTTCATTTTGATACAGTTTGGAATTATAATCTTTCTATAATCTTATAATTATAGAAATTAAGCAGAAAAATTATCATATATACAATTTCTTTTTATGTTCAATTTACCTTAGTAGTCTGGAATGCAAGGTATGGCCTACGGTATCTACTGGTTTTATTGCAATCAGTAATTCCGCCAGATCTCGACCCCTGTGGGGTGTCAGCCTCAACCTCGGGACTGCCCCCAACTTTAACCTTTTTGCGGACAAAAGTTGATAGAAACCGTGCAAAACTCTACGTCCACCCTCCCAATTCTTGACTTTGCACTCCACAAACTGTAAATCCTGGCAAAATCCTGATTACAAAGTATTCCGAATCAGTATGTTTAATAAGCCCCACCGAATTTGCAAACGAACCCGTTGCAAACAAAGCATGTGTGTTACACTTTTGACATTTTCCAAGATGTGTCTCAAAACTCTGGAGTTTCATTGGAAATCATGAGTATTTAGACTGACCAGTAAGTTTGGTCTCCATTTTGAAATTGACTTGATGGATTTTTAATTACCCTTTATACATTCGAACAGACCTGAAAAAATATAAAATCCAGAATTCACTTTTATCTTGTTGTTAGATTTGTGGGAACCGAACTTCATACTGTGGTAACTGAACTTAACCTTTTTTACTACGTTTAAATTCCATATTTTTATCTGTACTTCTTCTTCTCCCCCCTTCTCTCTCTCTCTCTCTCTCATTTATCTGTCTCTGTCTAACAGATATCCATCGGTTTCAATGTTTCATTGTATGTTTCAATTTCTCCCTCCATCAACTTATGAATATTGATTCGTCTCGCTGTTATTCTTTCATTTTATCGATACTAATACATGTCTACTTTGAAAAATGCGTGCTCATGATGTTTGCTGATTTTAGTATGGGCGAGACGAAGGAAAGAGAAAGAGGGGGTTTGTTTACCCGACGCGATTATGGGGAAAGAAGGTGTCATTTGGGTTGCCTAGCTGCACGCCGTTCGCTGTCGCAATTTTTTTTTATGAGAAGTGTACATGTTTATTTCAGCAATATTGTTGTAGTGTGAAGCACGTAAAATGTAATGTTGATTGTAGAAGTATGTGTAGCAAAATGCGAGGCCGATGCCTGTCGACACCGATATTTAAGCCTTCTAAAAATGACTCTCAATTTTGAGCTCAGT
Organism: Lepisma saccharinum; assembly: GCA_022664845.1. Taxonomy (NCBI): domain Eukaryota; kingdom Metazoa; phylum Arthropoda; class Insecta; order Zygentoma; family Lepismatidae; genus Lepisma; species Lepisma saccharinum. The sequence goes on from JAGDQP010000177.1 coordinate 174,046, forward strand.
AGAGCGATCACCTGATTTGTCATTCTGGCGTCATTTGGTTCATGTCTCTTGCCTTGCGTTGCTTCCCAGATCAAGCATTCTTTAACGTCTGTGTCCATATTGCTTTATAAAATATCAACTACTCAGCGATTGTTTATTTACTAATTTTACATTCTTTAACTGTCAAACTATTTTTATAACCATCACCGTATCTATCTTTGATTACAAAACTTGCTTCTTCGTATTCATCTTGAAGTTTGCATTAAAATGCATTTTAACCAAATTACTCCCCTTTTATCCGTTACAGGATAGCTGATTCACAGTAGAGAAAAAAGTGCTTGACAATATTTCGTACGTACGGAAAATATTAAACTAATATGCTATCATATGCATTAGCGAGAGAAACAAGCATTTGTACCTAAATTATGCATTTATATGCGCTAAAATGCCTAAATGTTAATTAGAAACAGTGTTAAACGAATTGTTAATTATACAGCATATACAAGATTTAAACAGAAATATACAAAAAGGCCCTCTAACAAGTAATATTATTTAAGCGGACACTCAGACCTAAAAGAAAGTTAAAGATGTATATAATCAGCATACAAAACTGAGCTTGTGTGTCAAAGATCAAGATTTTCTACAATTGGCGAGAAAAGTTATTAATGACGTTGTTTGTTGTAGGTAAATTTAGGAATATCTGACACTAATTTTAACTTAATGCCTTGCACTACGGTGACATCACACATCCGCATATGGTCTACCTAAACCCATCCAGATGGCAACACTAATACATGATTAAAATTAATAGAATATCTTAGACTATATATTTATTTATTTACTTACTCTATGGCTTACGGAACTCGCAAGTTCATCGGCGTAGTAACAATCGTTCTCCATAGGATTCTATCCTAGGCAAGATCAAGTCCGTTTTCATCACAAACACCTACTTCTCGAAGATCCCTTCTAATATTGTCCTCCTAACGTCGTCTCGGTCGTCCCAACGGTCTCTTTCCCTCCGCCTTTCCAATCAAGATGGATTACAATCTTCGCTTTTCTCCCATCCGAGCTCCATGGCCTGCCCACTCAGTTGTCGGGATTTCATTATTCTTACATCTGGTGAGTGGAACAGTCCGTGAACTTCTTTATTGTGGAGTCTCCTCCATTCTCCAGTCATCTCCTCCCGTTTCGGCACGTATTTCTTTCTCAAAATTCTATTTTCAAACATCCGTATTATTTGTTCATCTAGTATATGCCCATCTTAAATCCATTTAACTTACAGCTTCGTGATAAATATAAACAATACCAGAAGACATTAGGGACAGTTATAAAAAAAGCTAAAAATGACTACTACATGAATGCCATGTTGCAAATGGGAACTAACACTAAGGAAAAATGGAACATCATGAAACAGGCAATAAATCTTAAGAAAACGGTAGAAAATAGTGACATTAACATTGAAAAGGAATGTGGCCAACTCATTACGGATACACAAAATGTCGCGAATGAATTCAACATATACTACACGGGTATTGGGGAAGACTTAGCAGCTAAAATAAATATAACGAATGATGATATAGGGCATAGATTGAAAATGAAACAAGCAACATTGTTTCTTAATTTAGCAAGCGAAATGGAAAGTTATAACATTATAAAAGCATTGTTAAACAAAACAAGTGTTAGGTACGACAATATCAATACGAAAATTATTAAAGAAACTGAGACAGAATTAGCTCCTGTTCTAAACCATACAGTTAATTTAATGTTTCTTACCGAGCGCTTCCTCGATTCATTAAAAATAGAAAAAAAAACAGTTTTCAAGGGTGGAAATAAAAAAGATAAATCTAATTATCGGCCTATATCTATTCTCCCTATACTAAGCAAAGTGTTTGAAAAAGCTATATGTTCAAGATTAACGAGTTTAATTGATAATCACAAGATTATAAAACAAGAACAATATGGATTTCAGATAAACAAATATACCCAACTTGGTGTTAGTAATCTTTCAAATTATATCTCTGAAGCCCTTGATGAGAGCAAGTACTTAATAGGGGTATTCATAGATCTAAAGAAAGCATTCGATACGCTAAATCATAAGATATTACTTCAGAAGCTATATAGTTATAGAATGCGTGGTATTGCTTACGATCTCTTCAAAAGTTATCTGAATAATCGAAAGCAATATACTAATGATAATAAGGCGACATCAAACTTAAAAGCAGTAACTTGTGGAATACCACAGGGATCTGTCTTAGGATCGCTACTATTTTTGTTATATATTAACGATTTGTCGGAAATTTTAAGTTAATGAAAGTGTCTGTTATTTGCAGATGACACAATTATTTTCAAGAAAGAATCAACACTTGATTTAGTGCAAAAGGCAATAACGACTTATTAAAATTAGAGCAATGGTTCAAAATTAATAAATTAACGTTGAATATCGCAAAAACAAAATGCGTATATTTAAGAAACATTCATAAAACAGAAAATATTAAATACTATCCGATTTCTATCAATTCCGAAAACATACTCACAGTTTCAAATACAAAGTATATAGGTACATGGTTCGACGAACACTTCACATGGGAAAAACACTTCATAGAAATAAGCAAAAATGTTTCACTACACATTGGTATACTCTTCAAAATTTCTTGGATGTTGCCCGAAAATGTTACTAAGATATATTATTATCCTTTTGTACACCCATCCTTTTCGTATATCATTGAATCATGGTATGGGAACTTAAGTAAACAATACAAGCGAAAATTATTTGCATTGCAAAAGAGAGCAATTAGAATAATCGAAGGTGCAGACTTTCTGACGCATACGCGTCCCCTATTTGAAGAGCTTCAAATAAAGACGCTAGAGAAACTTTATTTATATAGACTAAGTTGCCTAATGTACAGGATACTCAATAACAATGTTACTTTGTTATCATGCCGAGTAACAGCTTTAACACACCCTATAAGAACAAGAGCAGTAACAAACAATCAGTTAACAATACCTAGACCACGTTTGAACTATGGATTACGAAGCCTCACATTTTGTAGTATTAGTGTTTGGAATTCCTTACCCTCGAACATAAGAACAGCAACAACTTATAAAGCATTCAGAAAACAAGTGAACCACTTTCTTCAACAAAACCAGACTGAATTGTAAAAATAGTACATTTTATTTAGTATATTGTCATGCAATTTTTATATAATCTTCAGAGATGTTTACATTTAATTATTTAACCAACTTATTTGCAGTTTTTGTATAATCATTCATATCATTACATTATTAAATAACCACTATTTTCTTTCACCATTTTTGTAAGAAATTAACAATTATTGAGAGGAGGAACCATAAACAGCATTTGCTCGGTTACACCTAAATTTATGTAATCTGTAAATCCTGTATTATTATTAATAAAATGTATCTGTATCTAGGGTTGTACTCCAACGTTCGCTACCGTAAAGTATTACAGACAGAATAACCATTCTGTATACATTCAATTTCAACTTCCCTGATATTAATCGTGAGGTTAGGAGTTTATGGACTGAATAGAAACATGCGTTACCCGATACTAAACGACATTTAATTTCTTCCGTTATCTCATTTTTGCTTGCTAGATATGCCCTCAGATATTTTTTTGTGCTTTCTCTATATTCTCATTCCTAATTCTTATATATCTATTTCGGTTGTTCCCTGTGCTTCGACTTGTTATCATGTATTTTGTTTCCTCTGTGTTTATCTATAGACCTATCTCATCGCACGCTTCTACTACTCCCCTTTTAAATCTACACCATCCGCGTATACATGAACAGTTGATTCAAGCAATTCAACGTTAATCCATTTTTGTCCTCTTTAATTTTAAAATCTCATATTCTAAAGCAAAGTTAAACAGCAATGGTGACAAAGCATCACCTTGTTTCAATCCGTTGCGAATCTTCAAACTATCTGACATATTATTATCTACCCGTACTCTACTTCTGGGGTCACTGAGATACATCTTCGCAAGTTGAACAAATTCCATCGGAATTCCAAATTGTACCAGGATACTGTAAAGCTTTTCCCTTTTAATATAATATAATCAAGATGGAATATAATCTTCGTTTTTCTCCCATCATATGGACCAACATATGATTGTGCACACAACATGCACAAGATGTAATTCTAAACTAACATAATGGTTGAAAGGCAAGAAAGAACACTTACCTTTTGAAATACCAATGATCTGGCGTGAACCTACGAACCATATAAATGATTGCTACTTCTGCTTGACCAATGTTCGCGGCTTTTGGTCCAGAAATAAGGAACATATAATGTACCCAAATGTGCCCTCAGCTATACGGCCGGTACCTCATGGAGAAGATTTGCCAGTACCCACAGCTCCATCCACTTTGGACGAAACAGCTACTGACAATCTGTCGACAACCTCTGAGCATGCACAATGTCAAGCAACTGAAGACGAACAATAACTAAACGAAGGTCCACATTTAGAAAAGTTAAATCAGCTGCAGCTTGCAGCCAGGTGTTCCTTCAAGGATGTCATCCGTAGTTTTCTTGGCAATACTAGAGCAGAGAACAGTGATGTATTGATAAGAACTCTTGGAGAACTGTAAAACTCTTGGGTATAGAATGTCCCTAAAAATGCATTTCTTCCACTGCCATTTGCATTTCCCCCCGCCCCCAACTTGGGAGCAGTAAGTGATGAACACGGCGAGGGGTTCCATCATGACATTATGCCAATGGAAACTCGCTATAATGGAAGATGGAACCCATCAATGTTAAGTGACTTTTGTTGGTTTTTGAAGAGGGAAGTATGTGTATATCACAAAAGGAAGCTTTTCTGAAATAACCATACACTTGTTCCATCGTCCACTGAAACATATGACCATCTTTAATTCCAACAGGTAGGACCAATGTGTTTATGATATATGTAGAACTCAACGTTTACCACTGTATTTCATGTTATCACATTCATTTTTAGGGACAGTACTTAGTATCTGCCCCACATTCATGGACGTGTACGGAACTGGTAGGGTAACTAACAGAGAATCGTTTTAAATGATCATTGGGAATCAAATTTAACAGTACCGAAACAATTACTTATCTAACCTAATACACCTAACCTAACCTATAATCACTACCAAATCATTTTGGGGAGAAATTAAATAGCAGCCATTTCTCGTACAATTTTTCATCTGAAATTCATGTCAAAGGGGTTAGTAATTTAAAAGTGGAGGATGATGGGGCAAAACTACTTGCATTTTCGGATTCAGCAGGTCCAAATTAGTAAAGCTCACCTTGTTTTCTTTTTGTACCCGACAAAAAGTTTTTTTGTCGACCAGTATATTTATTTCCGCCAATTTCTCTTTATCCACTGGTACATTGCACCTAATCTTTGACAAAAAAAACTCAATTTTAAATGCTATATCTCTTGTATGTCTGTGTGCTAACTTGAAATATTGTTATTTATAAGTTATTATACAATGCTGAAACATCGATACTTTATTTAAGTATTAGGTGTTAATTAAGCAGTTTTTATGATCATTAAGGCCGTTCTTAATTACCCAGCAGATAACTGAAGGTAAATGTTTATTTTCGAGAACTAGTATCGTTTTTAGTTGCGTGAGAACTGTAGATTTCGTTGATAAGAATAATTGCACATAGCGTTGTTTACTTGCTCTCAGTTTATGTGTATTTTCGACTTCATATGTACTAAAATGCTCATTTCGTTACAATTTTCAATTCTTTCGGTTTTTTTTTACTTTACAATCGTCATTTTACGGACGACATAGTTGACATGCAGTGATCACAATTAATACAAAAATCAGTTAGCACTTCCTAAGATATTTTATGAACAATATGTTCCACAATTACAGTAAAATTTAACCAAAGACTGGTAACAGAAGTTCAAAGCAAATATCACAAAGGCACTACCTTCATTATAGAATTTTACTGACTCTGAGTTTCCGTGAACTGATGATCAGATGTTGGATTGTGTAAAGGTAAAACCAACTTATTTTCAATTGTATAATTTTCTCTTACTTTGTAACTAATAATTATTCACAAATTGAGTTGAACTATTTCGTTTCTAGTTCACGTCACTTTATTTTTCTCTTGCTCGTCAAATGCATCTTCTTTCTCAAAGTCATTTGCATACTTTACATTTCAACCGCTAATACAAGATGGACAGATGAATAAATATTACGTTATATATTTATACCGAAAGTAATGATTGACCGCATTCCGTTGAAATACACTGATGCATCTTAGAGTTATTTTCGTTGTGTTGAACGTCATACATTAAAAATCTTTAGAGTTAATTTGGACCAATGAGGTGCCATAAATATCAGTAGCAAAGATGATAGAATATGGTTGCACAGATCTATCAACCTACAGCAATAACTGTTTAGTAAAGGAGAGTATTCCTACATATAAAATACTCAATCGTCTGCAGTGATCAGAAGGGTCATCCTGTTAGAGTTTATCAATGTATGGATTTCTCAGATCAACAAACACTTGCGATCAATTTTGCATTGTACGTACTCATGCAAACTGTCTGCTATTTTGAAATAGACATTAAATCTGGTATAACATACATCTGCGTATCCTGTGTTCGTCATGGGATTTCAGAGTATCCAAAGATAGGCTTTAATAAGTGTACAAACAGTATCTCATGTATTATGCAGCCTGGAGAAAAAAAAATATTTTGTGTATCACGTCAGATGATAAGGGTTAGTCAAATTATTTCGCAACTGGCAAGACGCCACTGTAATTAATGTTAAATTGCATATATGTTGTCGGAAAGCATACGGCAGAGTGATATTTGAATTGCCAAACCTTTGACAAAATTACACCATCAGGATGAGAATTATAATGAACAATGAAAGGAAGTACATGTTTGGTTCCTTGCACTCATTTTCTTCCTCCGACTCGTGGCATTTAAATAAACACCGTCGGATCATTACTTTTGCTACAAACCATCCAAAAAAAATTGAATTCTCAAAATCAATCTAATATAATATTGGAGTGAGACTAAACTTACTATATACGCCAAAAATATTACCATTTATGAACACTTTCATTTCTAGCAAATATTAATAAACAACACAGTTCACTATCATTACATTACATAAGTCACGTTTATTCTGAATATTATTATTATTTGAGAAAGGTATTTTTATATAACACAAATGTGCTTGTTTTAAATCAAAAGACTCATGTACACAAAAACATGATTTCGATTACATCGTTTTGTTTAGCGTTTTTTCGGCTGATGAAATACAAAACAAATATCGTCAAGCCGGGCGCACAATACAGGACAAATTCAATAAAATTATTTTTATTTGCCTAATATTAAAATTATTAGGTATGATTGCGAACATGGTTAGCAGAGAATGTACATGAGAATAAAGTAACATGCAATAGTACGAACCAAATAGAAACCACTTGTTTTCATCACAAACATTATAGAGTGTTGTGTTAGCAAAAGTAATTAACTCAAGCAGACTGAACATTCATATTAAATGTTATATTTCTTAGTCGTGGCAGTGTTTACAAGCTTTAGTAGTGCAATCGTGAGTGGACAGAGGAAAATAATTGTATGCTCTTCAAACAGTTTTTTCCTCAGTCAAGTAGTGGGCCAGGACCAAAATTGACACCGAAATCTAGCGCTGTTTCATACATAACTTTAATCAAACTCTCCTCTCATTCTATTAAATGAATGTAATTCGCAAACTCTGCTACTTGATGCTTGCACCAAGTATTCTCATTAGGGAGGAGAGACTACGCACCTTGGGTCCAAATTTCCAGAATTGTACTGCAAACGGCGTATAACACTAGTCCTGACAAAAAACTAGCTCAGATACACCTTAATTTATAATTATTTTACGGTAAAACTTTTCCTTTGAAAATACACACGACGCTTATGAAAATTCAAGCAACTAACCTGTGTCGTAGATGCACAAAATTGATAATAAGCTTCAGCGACCATCTTCTATCAGCACAGGAATGTAACTGACGAGTTTGCCAATAACGTATCCATTCGTCCTCCACTTGCAACATATCAATCCAATTCCTTACCGTCTTTCCTGGACCTGCGTAATCTCTTGTACCGCGCAAACTTCCCCTGCTTTGCGATACTATGAAGCAAAAGTCAAACCTCAACCCTACATGATATAGTCTACAGTGATACGAACTACTCTAAAGAAGCACTTTCCTTCTGACAATGACCGAAACATACTAAATACAAAACTGGTTGCTTTACTTTTCTTGTGAAAGAGTAAAATACATTTTGCTTCTGATCATTTGTTCAAGGCGTTCTAAATATTCACAATCGCAAAAGAATTCGGAGAAGTGGTCATTTGATAAATTTCTGTTTATAATACATGCTGCAATACGCATCAGTTTCTATTTAATAAGATATAATAAAAGCAATGTACACAAAACAAACATTGAGTAGACATTACCCATAAATAGACTGTATATAAAATAATGATTCTGGGTTGTTTACGAATTCTTCCTTCACCCACAATTAAATTAAACAAAACTTAGCACTTGCATGAATTGGGAATTAAATTGAAAGCAGATGAAAGAAACGGAAATTTAGCATCCGTGAAATATTTTTAAATGTGAATTTTTTGTTTAGTTTATTTGGCACGCTACACACAAGATGTCTTCTTTATTTAGTTAATATTTTCTTCCATTCTTCAGGAAATCGCTCTTCAGGCGCTTCCTATAATATTAACCCTGGAACGGTAACCCTCGTAGATCTTACAACGGGCAAAATGTTTCATTCATTCATTATTCGCTCGAGTATGTTCATATTTTCTTTTAATCTTCTTCACAATCAGTGATTAGCCAATGTCGTGTGAAATTCTGCACCTATGTTGTTAGAACAACGTCATTAGATTTACGAATGTTTACCGGTAAAGTGTGCTATTTGAAACATGTAAGACGTGTCATCTTTAGAGGATTATACCTTTTCTAGCCTACTTCTTTGTGGTTTACCGTCAGTGTGTTTTATTTTGTGTAACTTTATACACACCTTTCTTGCAAAAAACAACACGTAATGAAGTAGGCTACAAAATTTTAAATCTTCTAGAAATGACGTATGTCGTGTTTTAAAAAAGCACATTATCAGTAACTATTCGTAAAGTTTACGATGGTGTTCTAACAAGAGAGGGAGTACAGAAGTTCACATGATAATTACTAATCGCTTGCTGCCAAGAAGGTGATGAAATTGGAAGTTGTAATAATTTTTCTTTTTTATATTTATATTCCTTTATTTTAAAGTAATTACGAAAGGTTACCAGTAGTGAGTGTTGAAATGTTGTTACCCTTCCAGAACTAATGGGTGTCTTCCTTATTTGTGCCTTATACCATTGATTTTCTCTTGTATTCATATCGAGAGACTTCAGAGCGGCAAGACTGTCTTTAGGATTCCAACTAGTCTTTAAGTAACTTTTAGGTATTCAATTTGTCATTAAGTATTTGTGAAAAAAAAGCAGTGATTGTCCATACTATTTTTTCTAATCACTAATTTGTCGACATGCATCCAGCACCATCACATTTCCGCTACCGTATTTCACAATAGGATGCAGAATTTTGGTTTTCCAACTGAGCGTTTGACATTTACTTTAACCTTCCATCAGAAACATAGATATTATACTTACTCTAAATGGTAAGATTGCGAAATTCTACTAAGCCTCGTATCTATGAGGTTTATTGTAGTATGTTCCACGCCTTCGCGATAAGCAGTCAATTCTCCAGTATTCATTGTCTGATGTGGAGTATCATCAAGAGAACTTAAGGACCCTTCCACAGCCTTTCTAGAGTAGAAAGCCAGAGTATTGAAAAATGGCAGCATTGCCCAGAGGGCTGACTGCACGGGTATTATGGTGTGTATTTAAATAACTTTGTAGGACGTACTTTCAAATTATCGTTGATATTTTCGTTTTTAAAATGTTCGTCGAATGATGTTGGAGACTTAAGTAGAAGAGGATCAATAATATATTTTTAAAAAAGTATAAATAATGAGATGAGCTATGAAAGATGACCATGTGTTAGTTCTATCATTTCTTTCAGATGTAGAAATATGTTTTCGGATATATTTGTGTTTTAAAGTTTGATATGTAGAACTATGAGCAATTAAATCTACTATTTACGTAGGTAGCTTTAATTTTACGACACGTATGTCTGTAAATTTATGAGGTACATTCATACGCTTTGTACAAGGGGACGAATTAAATTTGCATGTCTTTTATGTAAGAAATAAACTATTATGAGCCTAGAAATTAACACTTAATAGTATAGTCTACAAGGAACTTTCCTATAAAAGTGCCTTTTGAAGAATGTTTCGTAAACTCCGCCAGAAAGGGCAACTGTGGACGTTCTTACTGTGTATTCCAAATTTTAGATGCTTTTATTCCAAATTCACCAATGTAATGTTTGAAAAAGGTTCTTTCTACCTATGTAGCGTGATAAAAGATTTCAATGCTGTATAAATAATGTCTAAATAAGGTAATAAACACATCTATAAAGAGTTGACTTGGTAACTATAAAAATACGTAGGAAGACCAGAGATTTAGAATCTTCTCGTACCCGCCTTGTTCCAGTTAATGAAACGAAGTATCGTAGTCCGAGTGTTACAGAATAGATGGAAATCGAGTGAGACTGCTCTTTTGTTATAACTTCACAGTTACTCAACTGTTTTACTTTTTTTCTTCAGATTCAGTATGCTACTTTAATTGAACTTAGATTGTATCAGATATGAAAAGGGGTTCAAGGGCCGTCAAGCGATTACAATGGAGCAGCTCCCACGATAAAACATACGTAGTGATTAGAAAATAGTAAAACGCATTAAAAGTGTGACTATTAGTGTTTCCAAGATGTTATAAATTTGAGGAACTATTTCATTCACGGTCTCTTTCGTAAGTCTGAACCTTGTAAAGAAATCGACATCATTCCAATTTTTCAAAATAGGTTTGGATGTCTCCGGATTGTTGGAATGCTCCTCAAATTTAAGTATACTAAAAACATTTTATCATCATCCTCGTACGAAGAGAATGCCTCTGAAATCACATGTAAGATATTTCACAAATAGTTTTAAACCCAACAGTTTGCTTTCGATTTATTAGAACCCATTCATAAGTTACCAGTTATAGTTAACACAGCAGACGACGTACTATATCAGTCGGCAGACTTCACATGATGCTGCGTTGCCACATAGTACCCTCTGGCCTTCTGCTGTAGAAAGCTCTGACCATTCTATTTCGAAGATACAGTTACTAGCCAGTCTTACTTGGAGATGCTGGACACATTGATTTTATCACATCCAACAAGATGGCGCCTGCCACACTTCCATCATATGCACATATCTGGATAACACTCTACCAGATCGCTGGATAAGACGGAGAGGCGCGATTAAGTAGCCTCCACGTTCACCTGATTTAACATCACTTGACTTTCACTTGTGGGGAACCCTCAAGAACGTGGTGTACAGTAGGAAACTAGGCTCACTAGCGGAAGTGCGCTACGAAATTGAAATGGCCTGGGCAGCAATTCCAGTGGTTACTCTAAAAAATGTCACCATGAATGTAACGCGTCATGCTCGAAAGTTTTTGGAGGCTGGTGGTTCGCGTGTAGAACATTTATTGCATCAAAACACTGTGTATATTACCTAACCTTTTCACTTTAGATTGTTTTGATACTCAGAATAACATATAAGCTCTCTATTAAAGTATGTATACTTTTGGGCGGACCCTGGATATTCCTTATCGAAACATGTGTTCTTCGTCATAGTCAGAATTCTATAATTTTGCAACGACTATTTCTTCTTGCGTTGTGACACACGATTAATTGACGTGCCTCTAAAGCGTTTCCCCCACACATTTCAAAGAACTTTAAGTGCACGGTAACCTACGGCTTCCCTAATAACAGAACATGCATGAAACAGGCGCTTGTGTGCCTGTAAAGTGCCTAAAATTGAAACATTTCTTCACTTGAACATTACTTGCGAATACATTACACGTCATACGTAATGAAATGTTATGTTTTTACGAGTTAAATTTGTTTCTTTATATGGATAATTAGAGGTGCCTGTTTCAGCTGGCTTTTCAGGTGAGTAATACATGTTATGTTCACGTTTAATTACTTAAAACAGGCGCTTTACAAGTATCAAGCGCTTTACAGGCACTTTGCATGCCTGCCAGGCGTCCGTTTTTAACTTTTTTTGATACGTGTCTCCAAGTAGTTTGACTTTAAATCTTTCTTCTCCCGAGTGTCAACTAATGTCCGAATATTTATACAGAAGTAGTATTTCATTTATTTAAAGAAAAATAATCCCAGGTCTTTGCTCTTCAGTCAAAATAGAAATTGCTCACTGTTCGAAATTGTGGGGAGATAATTGTCTCTACCATCAATTAAACTAATAATTTTTCCCTACTACTAAAATCTTACCGTGGTATTAAAGATTGTACAATATATTTTAAGTCTTATTACACACATGGAATAATTAGATGTATACCGTAGAAATTTCTTGAAAATAACTTTTTCCTTGTTCTTTTAGATTTTTATAATTATTTTTAGTTTCGCGTTTTTTGCAACACCCCAATATATATATATATATATATATATATATATATATATATATATATATA
>JAGDQP010000178.1:2794-32875 GCA_022664845.1 Lepisma saccharinum
CTTGTTCCTGTCGCTCTAATTCCGTTTCGCGCTTGTTCCTGTCGCTCTAATTCCGTTTCGCGCTTGTTCCTGTCGCTCTTGTTCCGTTTCGCGCTTGTTCCTGTCGCTCTAATTCCGTTTCGCGCTTATTCCGTTCGCTCTACTTCCTTTCGCGCTTGTTCCGTTCGCGTTACTTCCGTTTCGCGCTTGTTCCTTTCGCGCTACTTCCTTTCGCGCTTATTCCGTTTCGCGCTTATTCCGGCGACCCATGTCCCAATACTGTGTTCGAGTTTAGCGGCAGCCATCCTGTCTTGAGGTTTTTACATAATATTCTCACAATCTCAGCAGATGAATATCGTTTATTTTAAGCCTAGATGTTGGAATACTTCTTTCCAATATATATAATACTTCTTTATATATATATATGTATACTTCCAATATAACCTATCCTGGCCTGAATCAGACACCTGAAGACCAAAATAAGGAACGAATTCATTTCTAGTCACCAGTTTTTATATCAGCTTTTCTTGTGATTTAAATATCTTTCTCTCTCAGTTGTTAAAATCTTAATTTCCAAAGAACATCATTGAAATGTATTCTAGAAAAGTGTCACTACTTTTATGTATTTAAAAATATTTGGTATAAAATAATGTCATCTGTACGTAGGGACCGGTAGTTCGACCTTCAGGGAATCTGTCAATTAAAAATCAGTGCATATAAAATGAACAAAACTGATGTTATGGCATTATTTGATGACCACTGAAAAAGCAGCCAAGGACGATAAAATTTGTGTCCAGAGGTCACATATTATCTTGAAATAATCCTGATCGAAGAATACTGTTATTAATAAACTAGATATTTTAAAATAAGCTATGAAAGAGATAACAGGAAAAACATCAGCGAGGATAGGCGGCCATTGGAATCATTCTCAGTGCTAATCATTGCTAATCCAATACTCTGCCAATTAAGTTACAGTCGCTGGATTGCATTTTCAAGAGGTACAAGAAATATTTGATGGGTAAGTAACCATGTCCTCCCTTGCAGTTACGGTCCTGTATTCCAGGCAAATGACCCGAGCTATGGAAACTAGAAATAACTAATGTCTTTCGCCTTATTAGCCCTTTTTGAACAGGAGATACATATGCTACAATGCAGTATAAGGTTTTATTTGATTGTTCAAACTGTGAAAAAGACCATGTCATTGACACGTTTAGTTTTCCGTGCCATTTCAATGTGTGTGTGTGGTGGTGAGAAATGTCTGTACCCCTCCTTTTTATCACATGATGGTGTATGTAAAGAAACAGCTTCGGAAGACGGAATGTAGCTGGCAACGGCAGCGGTCAGTCCTGCAGAAAGTCAGAGGGTCAAAATGTCTATGTACTGTATATTACCAGGAAAATGAACTGCAACTCGAAGATACTTATAGGTGACGACTCTGAATTGACAGTCTCCTGCGGGAGAGAAAAATTAGAGGAATTGGAGAATGAACTAACAAGGATTAGGTGGGATATCATAGGATTGTCAGATGTGTGAAGAGGCCGTAAGGGCACACGTTCAACTTCAAATGAACCTAAAATGGCAAACAGGCGTTGGCTTAATAATAAATGAAGGACCTTAAGACATGGATCACAGAGATTGAAGGAATTTCAGATAGATTCGCACGAATAGTAATAAAAATAAACAAGCGATACAGTATGGAAATTATACAGGTATATGCTCCAACAACGTCACATCCGGAAGAGGAAGTCGAAGACCTATACGAAGAGATACATAAGCTTCTTTTATCTGGGTAGTTGCAAATAGCATTTCAAAATTTAAATGAGAGACTTCAATGCCACAAGTGGGAAACTAAAGTAAGAACTAAGCAGCGCAGTGACACGAAAGTGGGGAAACATTGGATTTGGCAAAAGAAATAAGAGAGAAGTTAGTGGAGTCTTCAGAAGCCAACAGACTTTATTTTCAATACTTTTGTCAATCCGGCGCCCCAGAAGAATTGGATATGGAAAGGCTGAAGTGTTGCTAAAAACGAAATAGACTACATTTGGGTGAAAGTCCTGAAGACGTATCTGTACTGAACAGTTTCAAAATCTCGAGTGGTCACAGGATGGCGAGATGTAAGTTGAAACTAAACCGGGAATGGACCGAGTAGCTGATTGGCTGAGAATAATGACATATATTCATCTAATAGAGCAACTTATATTGATTATAGTACCCGAATATTATAACCCCAATGAAATTCTAATATCACATTTTCCGAACTTGAAATATACGAGGAAAAATCATTATCTTTACGAAGTTCTTTCAAATTTTAGTTAAACAATTAACAGTGAAGAATAATAAGACTAATCGCTTTCATTTTTTTATATTCAGTACAAATACCACGCTTTGTCAATTGAAATAATCAATGTACACATATTTAAAACTTGACTCTAAACAGAATACAGTTTTATATTGCGAAAATGTGCGATTTGTTAAAACGAAAAGAAGTGTAAAGCTGTTGATAATTCACTAACTGTAAATTGGGAAATTAGTGAATAATTGAAAAACACTGAAAATGAAAACAACAGATGGCGCATTTCACAAGTTTGAAAGAGTAGTTGTGTTTCAAGTTCGAAGAAAGTAGTGTTAGAATTTCATTGGGGGTTGTAATTTTCGGGTATTATAGTCAGTATTAGTTGCTCTTTTAGATGGTGTATATGCCATTTTTTTCGGCCAATCAGCTACTCGTTCCATTACCAGGTAAATACTACACTTGAGAGGAAGAAGCTTATCAGAGTAAAATCGTCAATTTTCGATTTAGAAAATCTAGCGAGAACAAGACAAATTCGAGATAGAACCAAGCAGGAGATTCAGCACCTGGAAGAGTTAAAATATAAAGATATCAATAGCAGAAATAAAATACTGACATAATAAGAAATGAAAAAAACACTGAACGACCGTAGCTCAGAGCGTTGGCTTAGTATTCGGGAGGTCCTAGTACAGATCCCTGCGGCCGACCATTGTGACTGACGTTTTCCCATAGGGTTGTATGCAAGTTGGCGTACAGAGGAAGTTATTGCTGTTCTATTGTCCATGGTTCACTAATAATATGATTCACTTGGGTGTTTTGTTCCAGCTCCCCAGGTTTTTGGGTAGTGACGTCATCAACATTACACCTTGTGGAATAAAGCTCGGACGTTTTACGTCTGATTGAGATTTTTATGACAGTGAAAGGTCACTTAAACCCATGCTTAGTAGTTTATTCTCCTGCTTTCGATATAAAAAAATGTTTAAAACATGTAACGCAACGAATTCTAACACTAGATGGCAGCACCGTCTTCATAGATGTATAATGTATTTTTCCCTTAATGAAAAGACAACATTGCTCCTAGAAATTCCAACGAATAGAGTTCTGAATTTTAGAGAAGAAAGTTTATATAACCAGTTGCAGGTAATCCGTGAAGAATCTTGAATTTCTGATTCGTTTATCGTTTGTTTATCCGACATTCCGTATTATCCGACACACAATCGCAGAAAAAGCATCGATCGGCAACCAGAATTACAAGTTGTAAACGTAGTCAATTTTGCTCCCGACTCTACCGCGTGGCTCGCTCGTCTACACAATGATTCATATGTTTGGCATTCAGTGCACATAGGATGATGAAATAACTGATGAAGAAATTGTTAATTTTTCAGTTAAGTTTTCCTGTTCTATTGTAAAGACATGATTATTAGGTTTGTAATGCGTAAATTTATTACATAGTTTAAAGTTTAATATGCTTTTTCTTAACACCTCCCTATTATCCGACATTTTCGCTTATCCGACGTTCTGCCGGCCTGTTTGTCAGATAAACGATACTTTACTGTATGTTCAAACTGTCAAAATATGATCTAGTCTCCCACAGTCACCTATTAAGGTCGACACGCATTCACTGTAAGCGGTGGCCACATTTCCAAAGGATTGTTTGTCTTTGTTCGTTAGCTTTCGTAAGCAGTTCATGACATGAAAGATACAGCACGTGTCAGAACGTCGTAGTATGGAATTTTCATGAGCTGCAGAATGCACGCACTCCTCTACTTCTCTAATAAGGCTTCTTTTGACACTCTTGGTACGAAGCCCTTCTTCTCTGTCCAATAAAACTGAATTTTCCGAAAACTTAAAGCGAAACAATTCTTGCATCTGAATTACTTTTCGAATGACATTAGTGTGACTTATGAGCACAAATTCCTTTTGGTTGCTGATTCTGGTTCTTTAGCGGGGAATGTTGGCATTTTTGTCCTGTGTTACATCGTTAATTCTCAAAGTCTTTTGTATAAACCTGTGACAATCCAAGCTACCGCTCTATAGTAAAACTGCACATTATTTCTTTGAATTCAATGTTTGAATAATAGTGCCACAACGGAGCTCAAGAGAGGGCGCTCTGCACGTGTGTGGATACAAACTAGATCCAGAAATAGACCGTCATAGTTGGTGCCAAAACCCGGGGACGATGTTGTCCCTGTGGATAGAAGAAAGACGGTGGGGACCAAGGCAACCTTTGACTCGAACAGAATAGAAGAAAGGAAAGCAGAAATTGTACGAACACGCATTACAGGAGTTTCACGTGATGGACCATATAATTCACCCATTATTGAAGGTGTAGCAACCTCATGCTGTAACCACTCGTATAGAGGGGCGAAAACTATACACTGCAGATGTGACGTCTGGATGCATATCAGCTGTGCCGAAATCTAGGTGAAACAATGGGAGAAGCAACACGGAGTAAACGATGATTGCGTGTTGGAGGCGGAACTATGGATTTGCAGTCGATGTCAAACAGAGACCACATCCGCAGCAAGGGAAGAAGCTACGTCGGTAAACCATTCATTAGAAGACGTAACAAGACTACTAGCAAATATGATAAAGCAAAAACGTTAGGCTGAGATGGAACAAGAGCAACGATTGCAACAACTACAGGATAAATTGACAAAACAACAGCAGGACGTTCAGATGAAACAAGAAAAGCGTTTACCGCAGCTGCAGGATGAAGCTCACATCAAGCAACAGCAGCGTTGGCAGCAGTTAGTTAGAGGCGAAATTGACAGAGCAACAACAGGAAGTCCAGATGAAACAAGAACCATTTCCAGCATTTAAAGCAATGGTTAAGACAATCCATGGCAGAATCTCAGGCACAGTGGTTATAAGAGAAGATAAAATGAATTGTATTGGCGGTAAGAGCACTATGGTTTACGCCCGTCCCGAGGCACGGTGGTTAGACGTAGACAGAAATTGGAAGCATTGCAGCCATATGCCGACAAAACAAGGAAGAGCTGGCAGCGACCATTGATGAGAAAATGAAGCAGCAGAAGCGGCGACTACCTGTTCAATTCACATACAAGCTATGGAAGAAGTCGAGACAAGAGTGTCACTCGTAGAGAAAATGCAGCTAATACAGTAAAGCGTCAACCAAGGCATATGAGACGCTACGCCCCGGCCACAAGCATTTCCTCCGTGCAGGAGCAAGTAACGAGGCTTGAAGTACGAAAGCGAACGGAGAAGCTGGAGGTATTGGACGTGTGGAGGAAATGCACCAGGAGAAGCGGTGAATGTCAAAAGAGATGTGATCGTTGAGGAAGGAAGTAATAAACTCTCGTTGGAAGGTAGCTGCCAACAGTACCAAGTTCTGAACAACGGGAAGATGGTCCACATGGAAGAAAGCGGATTGAGCGCCCGAGCCAAGCGACGCCATTCGTCAGACGAGGAGTCACAAGGGTCCAGAAGAATACAGAAACTAACTGGGAAACGAGGAAAAGGAGAGCTCGAAATGGTATATCGGAATTGAAGTTATTCACACAGTTTTCTGATGATGATTTCAATAAATATCTGTAGTAAGAACGGAGGAATAAGTAAATCAGTTGGAAACTATGAGTCACGA
The DNA here is from genome assembly GCA_022664845.1 of Lepisma saccharinum. Lineage (NCBI taxonomy): Eukaryota > Metazoa > Arthropoda > Insecta > Zygentoma > Lepismatidae > Lepisma > Lepisma saccharinum. The sequence goes on from JAGDQP010000178.1 coordinate 8,668, forward strand.
CCATTCAGGTAGAAGCATGAGAACAGAGTCATGTAGGCCTTGCAGAATACAACCTGATCACCGCGATTGGGGACGTCGGTGGAGTAAGATCCCCGGACATGATGACTGAGACACACGAGATCGACGACTGTGATCGCCAAGAGCGCATGGGCACTTATCCATCAGATCTACCGACAGTGGAACATGATCATATATCAAGAATCGACGGTTCCCGGTACCAATGAGAAACGGTATGTATACCCTGCGGTGGAGTAACCGGAGGCCCCCCCTCTACATTATATAAGGGAACCAAGAAAGTTTTGTCGCTTTTTGTGGAGGTCTGTGTTCAATTGGCCCTCACACCGTGAGTTGAATGCGAATGGTGATCAGGCGAAGGTGAGTTGTTGGTATGGGTATAGCCAACTGGTTGTGGCAGTTCAGTTACACCGTGAATGTGCGGAAGAACAGAGTGAACATGGGACCTCCACAGAGCGTCATAAGGGCGTGTATGCTGTACGAGTTCAAACTGGGGTCAAACGCAGCTGCAGCGGGGCGGAAGATGTGCCAGGCCTTTGGTGAGAGTGTCGTGACTACGCGGACAGTGCAGCGGTGGTTTAACGAGTTTAAGGGCGGTGACGAAACACTCGAAGACGCACCACGTGCAGGAAGACCAACACAGGTACCAAATGAAGATCTTCAGGCAGCACCACGTGCAGGAAGACCAACACAGGTACCAAAAGAAGATCTTCAGGCAGCAATTGAGGCGAACAGTGGCCAGACATGTGAGTAACTGGGACTACAATTCAATGTGAGTGGAGAAACTATTCAGCAGCACCTCCAACTTGGGAAGCACTACAAGTTGGATCGATGGGTCCCACATGAATTGACTCCGGGCCAGAAGGCAACGCAAGCAGACACCTGTGTTTCTTTGCTGTCTCGTCTGAGGAAGGAGCCATTTCTGGACAGGGTGTTGACATGTGATGAGAAGTGGGTCCTGTACGAAGCTCCACGGTGCCGTCATCATTGGTTAGCATCCCATGAACCGGTTCCAAAACAGCCGGAACCAGCACTGCACCAGAAGAAGGTCCTCCTGTGTGTTTGGTGGACTGCTAGCGGCATCGTGCATCAGAAAATGTTACCAGGTGGTCAGAGCAACAATGCAACTGTGTATGTCAGCAGTTGAGCCCTGTTCAAGAAAAATTCAAAACTCTGGAGCCAGCACTTCTGAATCGCAAAGGGGTCCTCCTGTTACAGGACAACGCTAAGCCCCACGTGGCTAAGATGACCCGGGACACCATTCTGCGCCTTGGATGGAAAATACTATTGCATCCGCCATACTCCCCGGACATTGCACCGTCGGATTTTCACCTGTTCCATTCCTTGGACAATCACCTTAGAAGACGCCAGTTCAAATCCCTAGTAGAGGTGCAAAATGCACTTGATACCTCCTTCGCTTCACGGACCACCAAGTTCTACCGCGATGGAATCCATGGCCTTCCAGAACGTTTGCAGAAGGTCGTCGATGCTGATGGGGACTATTTTTGATCTTCCAGGTACGTCTTAGGTGACATATCGATGTTCGAAGGTGGTGGGTGAAAAAGCGACAGAACTTTCTTGCTTACAACTTAAGAAATATTCATAAGAGCCTTTGTGTGTGAGCAGCGAAGATTACTTTCTTAGCTACTGCCAAAGCCGATAATTTACCATATTTATCGCAGGCCAAAGTCTCAGATAATGGCTAAGTTTAAAGATATGAAGAATGTCCTTCAAGGAGGAACCATAGCGCAGTTCCAGAAAGCCTATTTAATGACCCTGATGGATGATCGATATCGTCGGCGGCATGGAGACAGTGCCAAGTGGTGACCTGGGGGATTTACGAGGAGAAGCACACAGTGATCACGCATTTTGCAGTTTTAGAAGCCAGGATCACTAAAAGACGGGTGACCAGTGGAAGCATTAGTAGGATGTTGACACTTGGGCCTATTTTTAATTTAATATATTTCATAAAAGGCTACGAGCCATTTTATAATACCCTGAATGCCGTCCTCGGGCTAACCTTCATAACCGGGTATAGGAGGTCATAGTAGGCCAAGTATACCCAGATTATACCCTATACTCTAGCGCTCAATTTTCCAGCCGCCGTGGCGTATTTGTCGCGGTTGCTGAAGAACGTACTCTATATTCCGGGCCTATACGATACGCCGTGTCGCATTTGTTGTGGTTACATTTTATAAAAGGGTACGAACCATTTTCTCAACCATTATTTAACATAGCATAGATTAACCCGCATAGTACACCAGCCCTATTTAACATCGCTGCGGTTAACACCAGTACACGAAAGGGTACGAAGATCTTTTTCAACCCCCTAGCAGAGATTACACAGATACACAGGAATATATGCCAGTTACACTGTTTAACATAGCAGAGATTACAACATGGATGCCCTCTAACAAGTCTATTTTCCCAGGGCTGTACGATACGCGGTGTCGCAGTTTATAAAAGCTACGAACTATTTTCAACCTCCTAGCAGAGATTACACAGATAGACAGGAATATGTGCCATTTAACCTAGTAGAAATTGCACTTCCCCAAGCTAGTTAACTTAGCAGAGATTCTAGCCCTCATGCCAACACCGTATTATAGCACCAATTACACACACATTTTCCCAACCCCTATTTAACACAGCACAGAGGTTTCATGGCGTCTAGGCTAGCTAGAGTCAATGCCCAGTTTCCAGCACAGCACAGAGGCAACGAATAGCCTACCATAGCAGAGATTCCAACTATCAAAGGGTACGAAGCTCTTTTCCAACCCCTATTTAACATAGCAGAGATTACACAGGATTTAACTCCACATAGTGCACCAGTGCTACAAGGCCTTATTTAACATAGCAGAGATTACAACATGGACGCCCTCCAACACTATGAAAGGCTACGGCCCCAGCCCCTATTTAAAACAGCAGAGATTACATAGATATACCAGTGCACGATAGCAGAGATTCCAACACAGCACAGCCCTAGGCTATTTAACATAGCAGAGATTTCCACCCACACCTACAGATTACAACAGTTTCTATACCACATAGTACACCAGCGCAAGACAGCAGAGATTATACAGAAATATATGCTCGTTAACCCACATAGCGATAGCATGAAAGGGTACGAAGCTCTATTTAACATAGCAGAGATTATGTGCCCTCTAGGCTAGAGATTACACATGAATTAGACCACTGAAGTCAGTTTCTATACCACACCCTACAACCAATGGTCAATAGTATTCGGTAACTACAACCAAGGGTCACTACCTGGTTCTAGGCAAAGGTCAAATATTTTAACCGTGCAATATTTCGTAAACGGCGAAACATATTGAGAATCTGTTTTCACATTTGGTATGATGGCATCGAAAATTATATGCGGACCTTGAGGTCAAAGGTAAAATATTTAACCGTGCATAGATCGTAAACGACGAGACATATTGAGATTCTGTTTTCACAGTGATATGTATTTTGGTGTGCTAATGTCAAATTGAAGTCAGTTTGCTAACTGCGCTCCCCGTGGTCGTAGAATAATGAAACTTATAATGCGATTAATTTTAGTCACGGGAATGTTAAATATGAAAACTGCATGTTTCTACCTGTTGCTGTTTCCGAGATATGGTGGTTTGAATTTTTCGAATCTTGCTCTTTTGGACCCATAACTATGAAAACCTCAAATTGTGTCATTTTCTTCACGGCAATGCTGAATTTGAAAACAACTTCTTTCTACTTATTATTGCTTCCAAGATATGGCGGTTCGAATTTTGTCGAATTTTGACATTTTAGACGCAGAATTTAGAAACTCGCAGAATATATGTTATTTGGGTCGGTGATGCAGAATGTGAAATTTGCTTCTTTCTACCTATTGTCGCTTCCATAATATAACGGTTTGAATTTGTTGAATTTTGACATTTTAAACACAAAATTGAGAAACTCGCAGATTATACCCGGTGCTATGTTACTTGGGTCGGTGGTGCAGAATGAGAAATTTGCTTCTCTCTACCTATTGTCGCTTCGAAGATATGGCGATTCGAATTTTGTCAAATTTCGACATTTTACACGCAGAATTGAGAAACTCGCAGAATATGGGCCGATGATGCCGAATGTGAAATTTGTATTTTTCTACCACCTACCCTTTGAATATAGCCGTTCGAATTTTCGATTTTTGGACGCAAAATTGAGAAAGTGCAGATATGTTATTTTGGTCGGTGATGCAGAATGTGAGATTTGCTTCTCTCTACCTATTGTCGCTTCCAAAATATGAGTTGGATTGAGAAACTCGCAAATTATATGTTATTTGGGTCGGTGATGCAGAATGTGAAATTCGCTTCCCAGAACTATGAAAGCCTCTAAGGAGACGGAGGAAGAGCAAAATTGCGTGTTTATATAGGCCTAATACAAAATTTAAAACCAAAATTGCATTTGCTGCTGTATGTCTTCGTGGAATTGCATTCAATAAAGAATAAAATATGCACTCAAGTTACTATTACGTGACTCTACGGGATTCAAAACCGAGATTGCATTTGCTACTGTATTTCCTCTGTGCATTTCTTCTGGTAAAGAATACAGACAAATAGAGAATGAAATGTGCACATAGCGGGGCTCTACAGTATGGGTAATATACGGGATTTTGAAAACAGAAATTGCATTCAAAGTTTTAGCAGAGATTACACAGGGCTTCCACTTGTTCGCGCGAGGGACTATTTTCATAATAACCAAATGCACAAAACCTTGAATGCGTCGTAGCTGTCACCAAGCTGCAGGAAAGCGTGGTAATTGTAATATTACAAGACTCACATTTTCACAACAATTACTCACCCTGTATTACACACAAGAAATAATATTTTCATTGTTCTTCGACGAGTACAAGTTTGGTGTAGAATTCCATAAATTAGCCTCTTATCGTTATTTTATAGATTACAGCCCGACGTGGTGAAATTCCACGCAATCTCCTCAAATTGTACTTTAATAACCAGTTCTTATTTTTCTTTTGTTTGCTGGGAGTATGCACCAATGTTGGTTGTATCGAGTCGGTCGAATATTAAAATTACATTCGAAGAACATTGCTTGCTTTCCTGTATGTGGCTTTAATTGCACTATGGCGGTTTGAATTTTGCCCTTTTGGCCTCAGAATTGAGAAACTCGCAAATTTTCACGCTGATGCAGAACTTCTCTCGCTTCCGTGATATGGCTGTTCGAATTGAGAAACTCGCCGATTACACAGGGTTTACATTCGTCTGGCACCAGGACCTGTAGTGAATGCGTCTATTATATATATATTTATCGTCCTCTGTAGAGTTTGTACAAAATATGGGATTTGTTGCAGCCAACAAAAAACAAAATAATGTTATCTTCGGGTGGTATTTCGGTGAATGGGTAAATAAGACATACAATTACTGATTTAAGTAGAATTCGCCTTAATATAATATTAGATGTTTGCTGCTTTGATTGGCTAAATAAAACATACTAAACATATGTGAGACGTCTTTTGACCCGTTTTGAGGGTAGTTTGTATTTTGATACTTCGGAGGGTTATATTTAACTATGAAAGAGACATTTTAGCAAGTAATTCAGTTGTAATTTAATGATAATGTATCATAGAAAAGAATTAATTGGGGAATATTCTAAAAAGGTGAATACACCGCCTCGTAAGTTGGTGTTTGTTATTGAGGAAAGCGACATTGTTTTTTTTTTTAAAAAAAACACCTGTAACAGTCTAGTTAAGAGCTCGTATTTGGTCAGAGACATTAGAACAATTTTTGCACTATTATTAAAATTTGAAAATAATGGTATTGTTTAGATTTTCTCGGGAAGAAACTTACACAGGTGTACATTAATTAATTAAAAAGATGTCTGTATTTTTAACGCTTTGCGACAACATGGAGTACTTGTAGCATGTATTTTAAGGAGAAAACGACGAAGAACATTGCTTGCTTTCCTGTGCGTGGTTTTGATTGCACTATGGCTGTTTGAATTTTGCCCTTCTGGTCTCAGAATTGAGAAACTCGCAAATTCTTACGCAGATGCAGAACTTCTCTCGCTTCCGTGATATGGCTTTTTGGGTCGGTAAAACAGGGCTTGCACCGTAACTGAACTCGTCTGGTGCCAGATTGCACAAAACCTTGAATATGTCTATTACTCACCGGGGCTGCAGCATAAATTATTCGGACCCTGTTGTGTTTGTACAAAATATGGGATTTGTTACAGCCAACAAAATAATGTTACTTTCGGATGGCGTGTGAGATGTTTTCCTTCTGCATGGGTAAATAAGACATGCAAACTACTGTTTTCAAGTAGAATCCACCCCAATATCAAATGTTTGTTGCTTTGAATGGCTAAATAGAACATACGAAACGTGTGTGAGACGTCTTCCGACCCATGTTTTGAGGATAGTTGGTACTTTTGCCATCAAAGTGCCACTTCGGAGGGTCGTAATTATCTATGAAAGATTCATTTTAACATGTTATTCAGGTAGAAAATAGTCTTTCAACTGTAATGTATCGTAGAAAAGAATCAATTGAAGAATTTACAGGGTAAAAGTGACAAATGTGAATACACCGCCTCGTAAGCAGAAAGTTGGTGATTGTTATTGGGAGGGAGAAAAGTGATATTGTTTAAGTAAAGAGCCCGTATTTGGTGAAAGAGACATTAGAATATAATTTTAGAGGTGTCATCGAAATTCGAAAATAGTCGAATAATGCCATGTTGGAAAGAGCTTTCTCGGGAAGAAACTTGCACAAGTGTATATTAAATGTGTATACTAATTATATTAAATGTACCTTAATTAATTAAACATGTCTGTATTTCACGCTTTGCGACCACATGGAGTAAATATTTAAGTACTTGTTGCATTCATTTCAAGGAGAAAAGGACAAATTTACATACTCCCGACATGGAGCTCGAAAGCTGACATTTGAAATATAATTTAGCCTCTGAAATGTAATTCTGTATACAAGTTTCGGTAGAAAGACAAGCAGTTTCCCGTGTTGTTGCAGAGTATTCTAAAAATGAAGTCATAAGGAAGTGAATATAAAAGCGAGTTGCAGCTAGTTTAAAAGCATTTTAGTCATGAATATTTCACCTTAGGAAAGAAAGACATGTACTAATTTATCAATTCATGTCGTACAAATGGGGTGCAAAACAGTTCAAGCGTCCCTATAGACCACATTTTTTGTCAGTTTGCTTTTCAACTAGTCTTTTCCTGGTAGAATTAGTCCTTTCTACCTTTCGTTTTATTCAAAGTACTTTCAAACACTGCTTGTCTTTCTACCGTCTTGTCTTCTATTAACCTCCCTTGTTACGTCATAGCTATATAATAAGTAAGGTGCTATTTGAAAGCCTTGTCAATTCTGAAAACAACAAAATATAAGCAATAAGCCTAGCCCAATTATGAACAGAATAGCATGGGTTTCAGTAGAAGTCAACCTGTTCACTAAAATCCCTGTCTTCAAAGGGTTAAATTGTTACTGTACCCAAACCTGGGAGTGGGGGGAAAAATCCAAGTAATTTTAGTTATTAATGGGACAAAGTTATCTGAACAGCAGCAACTTCCTCTGTACGCCGACTTGCATACTACTCCTATAGTCAGCAACAGGACTATAACAGGCAAATGCTGTCATACAAAATAGACTCTTCCTCGCACTATCCCAGCCTCAGATGCGTAAAGGTCTTAAAATAAATTAAAATAAAAGAGAGAGAGAAAAAAACAAGCAAAAAGCACGCATAAAATAAAGGAAAATCTGAGCCTGAAGAAAACCAAACAGCAGTTCATGCTAGGAAAAAAATAATGGCAGTTGATAAGACCTGATGGGACCGTAACAAGAAATAGGGAGGAAATGATAAAAATACATGTATTTGGAAACTGCTAGAGAGAATTGTACTACTGTGATGAAGAACCTGGAAATGAAGATTCAGAATAAAATGCTGTAGAAGTCCCAGACGTAATGAAAAGAGAAATGGATAAAGTACTTCGAGGAATGAAGAGGAGAAAATCGGCAGATGATGGACTCACAGTAGAGATATTTAAATAAAGAGGTGGAAAGATGAGAGAGGAACTTCACAAATTAATCTCAATGTATCTGAGGAAGAAATACCCTTAAGTTGGAATACTGCTATTATTTTGTTGCACAAGAAAGGGAAAAGTTATATATAAATTGTTCACTATTTTTTTCAATCAATGGACCACATACAAGTACTGAATGAAGTTATGGAAAGAACTAATGAATATGAACCTCCACTATGTCTAGGATTCACATCAGGACCGTAGCCAGCGTGGAGCGAGTACAGGCTCATCCTATACTAGATATATTCGAGCCCTACCTAGCGCCACTGAGAAATTAAAAATAAATTGTTACTTACGCCTATTTTTACATCATAACTGAGAAGCATTATATCGTAAACGGGGAGGAAAACAAGGATCTTCTAATAGAGGATAAGTATATAGCTATTCTCCACCCTATGGAAGAGTAAATAAAAAAAATGAGCATCGATGCACATGATTGGCTACAGATCTCGTAGCCATTTTAGTTAGTAAAAAACATTGCGTTTGTGCTATGGTTGCTATATAAATAAGCGAAAGAAGAATTATGGTGTCTTGTGTTTCGTATGGTAGTATAAACCGAAGCGAAAAGAAATCACCAGGTGTAACCTTTCACAGGTAAGCTAATCATTGAATATTTCACGTCAAATTTCAGTACAAAGTTGAAATTGTCATTTGTCGTTTTTAGTTCTTATTTCCGCTTTTTTCTTTCTATAACAGGCGGATGAAGCCTAAAAGTATACGTTCAGTTACAAATATGGAACTTCGTCGACCTAACACGCATGTTTCAATGTTGTACAGATGCTATGTACTTATAATTTATGCAACGACCGTTCATCATACATTACTGAAGGATTGCATGCATTCGATAGTCTTAGATAAGCGTCTTGATGGAGTGATTATATAGACTTTTCGTTTCGCCTCCCATTTAATTAGATTAAGTCGTTTACGTAAAATAGTAAGGAGCCGTTTCATTATAATCAGTGCATGGTCTTCGTACTCTGCTGCTCTGTTCTATAGCTGTTTTTATTGCCGAGCTAGCTAATTTCTTAAAATTGAGAAAGCTAAACCCATTAGGACTTGCTGCTGACAGTCATCAATCTGAAAACAGTTTGTCTCCAGCTTCTTTTGTTGAGACGCTAGCCTTAGTTGCAAACGAAAGAAGTTAAATTAATACCGAACTTCTCTGTGTGTGTATGTAAGCTAGAAATGAAAATTTTCATAATTCTATATTTAAATGTGTCACGGAAAACATTTTCTACAATATGTCTGTACGTTATGTATTTGTGTTTCAACAAAATGCTGCAATTTTGTGTACCCTTATGGAGAGTGATAGTTTTCTGGGCTAACAATCATTGCGGCAGTGGGCGGGACTTAGTGACGTCAGGCTTCTCGTCCGTGATATCACATATCCTCGGAGGAAAACTAAAGATCAGTGGGAATTGGCACCAGTGTATAGTCAAACAAATTACAGTATGTCCGGAAATAAAGTATACCGAAAATCAGAGTATGCATTTATTCAGTAATGCAGAAGGTTACTCCACCTTCCTGTTGTGCCAGAAGGTTACTCCACTATTGTGCCATTCTATTATTCAGTTAAAATAAGATGGCACAACAGTCAGTACAAAGTTACATACATGCTGCAAGTGATATCTGTTCAATACAAGTTACACAGCGATGCTGCAAGTTGGCAAATGTATTTTCGCAATTATGTCTTGGGAAATAAATCGCAACGCACGTGAAATGTTCATTATTAACTGATCAATGTCACGCGGCTCTGGACCATTGTACACATTTTCCTTCGGTAGACACCACAATTAAGTATCAGTAGGGATGAGATTTGTGGAATTGGCTGCCCACCTGCATGTCCATTTCCGCATGAGCGGAAATAATGCTCTAAAATAAATTCTTTCCCATGAACATTCATGACCCTTACTGACTGCCTTGCACTACGACTCTTACCTGCAAAAAACAAGGTCACACTGAACTTTAGTACCTACAATGTAAAATGTTGCCAACTTGCGGTATACTTTATTTACGGCCATATCATACAGCGCATGAAATGAAGCACATGCATCGTCGAGTTATCCAGTTCATTGTTGTTAATGAATTGGCATTACATTGCTTTTACTGTACAATAAGTATATTGAAAATACAGAGTAACTCTTCTATAGCGACATCGGGTATAACGACACCTGGCCTATACCATCAAACATTTTGTGGTAACAACATATTCCTCATAACGGCATAAACCTGGGTTACAACAGCATTCGGCTATAACGACACAACTTTAAAAGTCCCTTGGATGTCGTTATAAGTGAGTTCTACCGTAGCTTGTTTCTCAATCTGTTTCACTATACAATTAAACAAGATCCGAACTGAAGTAGTGGAAATAGCGACTGAACTTGTTGGAGAAGGTACTAGTAAAGATATGTAACGGAAGCAGACGTTCTATGGTTTACATTGTTGAACGATGAAACTAGGGATAATAGGGAAAATGTAGCCACTGCAATATGTTACGTTAAGGGTGGCATTTTTAAAGGATCATTGTTGACTTCTGAAACTATGACAAATTGAAGTGCCTCTTCATTCATTGAATTAACATTAGCTAAAGATTTTAAACATTAATGAGTTTGATGTCAGTTTCATTCTTAGCCAATGCTATGATGGTGCAAGCGTTATGGCTGGGAAATCTGGGGCCCGATTAAATATCGTATTTGCGAAATCTGTTTAAGCAACACAATGCAGTTTCATTGACTAGAAGTTGCTACGCGTTTGCCGTGAGCTTGGCGACGGAATTAAATACTGTACTTAAGGCCACTTTAGACGATAAAATTTCTCGTACGACAAATCTTAGCGAAAACAGTGTGCCAGGGTAAAAAGAAAAAAGTTATGGATTTTGGCATCTTGTCCTATTGTAGCATTCTTGCTTTCACACTCTGGCACTACTGCTAATCGTAAGATTCATCGTAGTATAAATGTTGTCGTCTAAAGCGGCCTTTAGTACGGCTTCGCAAAGGAAAATTTGAGTTTTCTTATGGCAAACTCATAGCAAACATTAGATATGTTTTAGCCAATAGGCAGTTTCGTTACAAACTTTCGATACAGACTGGCAGCCAATCAGACACTTCTAACACGTGGTGTAAACACGGAAAATGGCATCTGTTCTTAATGATGTTTCTGAATTACGTTAGTGTTTTAATAAAGATGTTCTCACGTAGCATTATAATGCAGATTTAAAGCATTTTAATAATCATTCAAAATGTGATGGTGATCGATATTTAGATAGATACTCCTCAGACTCAATCAATTGGTAAGAACCCCATGAGGAAATCGCGGATGGGCCACACGTTAGCCCACAGGCGGGGGTAGACGGCCGACGGACTGTGGCCAGCTAGTTGCCGGGTGGTGGGATGATCAGAAAACCCCATCATTTCCCGACACCAGGTGGCATGCCATCAGTGAGCTTACCATATCCCGAGTATTCCCCGCCAGTTGTCCAACAAATTACCAGTCACTTGATGGGAAATGAAGTGGCAATACCTTTGGCCCAACCCGTTCCCACCCGTGAAACAAGGTATGGCCAAACCATAACAAAACACATTTGCCCTAACAGCAGCCCACACTTGGGCCACTCGATATCCAACGAAATTCCTACCTGCATGCCCACTACCCAAAAAAGCTGAATGCCCAACTATTAGCCCACAGAAGGGTCCCCAGTTCATATGACATTGTTATTAAAAATGAGTGCACCTCCTTGTCTGTATTGTAAAATATGTCTAAGCTTACTGCAATTTATATCGTTATTAGAATAATTTCATAGTCCCTGCCAATTCTCATGGATTGTAGATTTGCATCAACGCATTCACGTGATATGTTGTTGGTTTCAATATACTTAAGAAGTAACAAATAGTTAAGTGATTTTAAGAATTTTGAAGGGCATTCAATTCACTAACATGGTTCGTTAAATTCTTAAAGTTCTATGAAGCCTATGAAATGTCACATGAAAGTGTTGTCTCTAAACTATAACCCGTAAAAATTGGCAGGGAATATTAAATTATTCGAATTACGATATAATTTGCAGTAAGTTTTGACATATTTTACAATACAGACTGGATGGAAGTGAACATGAGACCGTAACACCCCGAAGAAATTACACCCGAAAGAGTTAAACAATATCACACTTACTTGTCTTCACACCATCAGCACATTTTTGTCCTCTTCACTGTCGATGTTGGACGATAACTAGACCGACACAAGAAAGTCACTGAAGCCACCTATTTCAACATAAAGGAAGGCTACAATGAATTTCAAGTCTATGGTCCAAGTTTCCCAATCTCTTCTGGCATCACCGTCTCCAATGGTTCGTCACTTGCTTACGCAGGTCCTTGCCGTCATCTCCTGGGTTAATATTCTCCTGCTGTCATACGATGTATTCATTAAAAATATCCCAAATGCGAGACATAAAAATATCAGGTTGCCATATTCCTACACCTAAATACAAGATGTCATTAACATTTCTTCCGAAGCTGCTTGTAGTAACTTTGCGGTCACCTAGACTAAGAGAGCCTAATTTACCAACAGCTGATAGATTGGATTAGCAATCGAAAGCTCTTGGGAACGATTTTAGCGGCCGTTCATCTGACTGAGATTTCTCTGTTACACCTGGCAAAAACTGGAGTGAAACAGCTATGGACAAAAGTAGTGACATGGTGTGTAATAATTTTGTGACTTGAAATTCCCTGAGTTTTCCTGGTTTTCCATGATAACATTTCTTTTAATTCCCTGAGTTCTTAGTATAGTGGAACACGTAAATAATACACAATGACATTTCTTTTAATCCAACGGTCACCCAGTCCAAGCATGTTGTATATTATTCGTATTTCACAAGTAAAAAATCTTTAAAACAGAGGATTTTAACACATTGAAAAATCCGTTTAGCAGTGGGAATGGAACTCACAACCTCCGCCTTGCTCATACCAACTCTGGACAGGTCTACCTCATAGATTTCCCTGAGTTTTCCTTATAAATTAAAAAATTGCCTGAGTATTCCAGATGTAAAAAATTCCCTTAGTATTCCAGGTTCTCCAGTGTTGTAGGTACCCTGAGTGATGCATATCAATAAGACTTTTCTTCGCTCAGAAATGAATATCGTTGACTGAAACAGATAAGCATAATTACATGACACAGTTGTGTGGAAAATGTTGAACTGATAAGTAGCTAAACAAGGTTGACATAAAACACCCAGCGGCACAAATAATATGTACAAAAACCGCACACATTTGCATAGTATCCTCGTTGTATTCCGCAGACAGATTGCTGCCCAATGGAACTTATTAATTTTAATTGGTAGATCTTGCAAGCTGAAGGAAGACATTGATGAGATTTTCGGAAGTATTCCGAAAAGACAAGCGCCAAAACTGTTACTTATAGCTGTACCTACAAACTATTCCCTTGCCTATTACCTTCCAACATCCTCTCCCTTATCTGTCTCGGCCTGAGCCTGAGGTGCCAACAGGCTACAAACAAATTCAATTAAATTCGAATCAGAAGTAAAAATAGAGGAAAGAAATAACAATAAAAATTTGTGAAAGAATAATAATGGAATTATTACAAATCGAGCAAACCTCAATATCAACGGATAATGTGAACGCAGGGACCAGGGCTGCCCAGTTTGAGAATGTCATGACAACTACTTCAAGCAAACACTCGGAATGTTAAGACCATACATTTTGAGAAATGAATACGTCATTTATATTACTTCTGTTTTGTTTTAAATATTTAAAACAACAATATTCCTCTTCGCTTTTAGCACTTACCAATAACTGAGCATATAATACAATAAAGTAATGCAATTCATAACAACTATGACAAAAATTAAGTGAAACTTGAATTTCTGATTTCAGCTCAGTTACTCAACTTTTATGCCTATCAACACTTCATGTGTTTTCAAGAATTGGAAACAAGAACTCTTCCCACAAATACATTTGAACCTAAATGTTCAAAACGGTATCTTTGGAACAGCATTTAAATTAACTTAAAAAAACCCCACCCATTTTCAGTTCACATCACAATTTTGGGTACTGAATGCAGCATTACATAATACAGTGATGAAAGAATATTTTTCTCACGCCGCGCTGACGAAAGCACATAACGCAGTCAGCTAAGGAAGTAAAATTTGGCAGAATCGAATAACATGCAGAAGTGGTAAATTCCTAGGTGGATTCACATGAGAAACGAAAGTTTAAATACGGGGTAAAAGTATCCCGTTCATTGTTAAAACGGGACAGCATTTCTCACCTTAAAATAAAATACGGGACACTTAGCAACCCCAGCATGGTCACAACGTAGAAGATCATAAGTATATGCTCCTACACTCACATAACCTTGATTCTACATCACATTTTGAATTCTATGCGACCAAAACAACGAAAATATCTCTCATATAGAGATTAACCTAAAAATTATTACATTTGTCCTATTTGATTTTGTATAACAACTCTATCAGTTGTCACTGTAATCCAAAACATTATTTCCAGCCGCCTGTGTTCTGCAATGCCTGAAGTAGTTATTATAGTGAATACGTTTTTTACGGGTTATGGTAAGTGGCATTTAAGAGGTGTGTGTAGGCTTTCATATACGTTCCTATACCAAACAGCTGTAGCTTGGTCTCGGTGGTAGAGCGTTGGCGCGCCATTCTGGAGGTCTTGGGTTCAGTCCCAACGGCCGACACTCCTGATTGAAGTTTTTCCAGCGTTTTTCCTTAGTCATACCAGGAAAATACCTGGATGGCACCTTCAACGTAGGCCCTGGTCGACAACTTGCCGCACCCTTTCCTCTAACCTAGCTATTCAGGCCTGAGCCTTAGATGCCCAAATGCCATAAATAAAATTCAAATTCATAAACATTAGTTCCCTGATTTTGGATTACATTCGGTATTGAACTCACGCGAAATAAAAAAAACAGAAATACATTCATCGTTAAAAGTTCAGCGCAAGACAACCAAAACAATCTAAAAACTGCTGGACAAATATAATGTTTACAAGTGTCTAGATTGCCACGTAATTTCATTCTGTTTACATCGGTTCTACCAGGCGAATGTCTGGATGTCACTTGAAGTAAGGCCCTAGCCGATACATTTCAATCATCTATCCGGTCCTGAGCCAAACATATCAAAAGACCATCATAAGTAAATTCAACTGCTGAAATGATCAGAAATTAAAAAAAAAGGAAACAAGTTTATCCTACCAACCGGCCGTAGCTTAGTTTAGAGCATTGACTTACAATCGGAATTTCCTAGGAATTATCCCAGTGGCCAGCCATTCTGAATGAGGCTTTCTGTCATACCAAGGAAATACCGGGATTGTACCTATACCAGGCTTTCTTTCAGAAAATTTGCACTTCAGAGAATCGGGAGGGCGTTACTTGTACAATTAGCATTACAATAGTAGGATAAATAGTAAACTACAATTTGGCCCGGGCGCGGTACGCTCCATCCTGAAAGAAACACTGACCTATACTAACTAGACCCTGGCCAGCCTGAGATTCAAATGAACTTGGCCTTAATTCTGAATGCTGTAACGCAATTTGTCTCCGAAGCCTCAAAGATAGCTGATGTGAGTAGAGTTACAGTTGTTATGTGGATGAGGGTAGAGCAGTGCTTCTTCGCTGTTTTTATCTGTCACTGTGCAAAAAAACAAAACACCGAACTTGACTTACCTAACCTCGAAGTGCGCTTGATTAGTCATTGTGCAGAAGTAAAAAAACGGCATACCTGAGTTGTCTAACCTCCAAGTGCGTTTTATTAGTCGCTGTGCAGCAGAAAAAAAACAACGAACCTGACTTGCCCAACCTCCAAGTGCCCTTGGTCAGTCGCTGAAGAAATAAAATAAACACCGAACCTGGGAGGTATTTTTTATTTTGGTCCGGTCCGGCGATAGTAAATAAATACCGACTCTTCCCTATTGCAATTTTTCCCAATTTCATCTTAAATTAGTGACACTAGAACGTGGAGGTTAGATAAGCTTAGGTGCGGTCATATATTTTTACATTTTTCACTCTCGAAGCCGGTCAATTAGCGCGTGAAAAAAATGGCACACAACTCCACCTATGGCGCGGATGCATATATAGTCCCACGTATATATACGGTAAATCGTGACTCTAAAACTTACTCTAATTTGCGATTCAACACTCCTGCATACTTTGGTAACATAACCTTTCTCCTGCAAATTTTACTTCCTTTGGTATAGATAAATTAAACCGAACCCCTTACGTATTTACTAACTCTGTTTTACTATTATTAACGAAAATTAACCTAACTTTATAAACCTAGTCAGTAATACATGGGGTGTACCAGTTGCTTACACCCTTCCCAATATCTCAGTGTAAACACCATCCCGGGATCTGCCTGGTGTGACTGAGGGGAAAATCTCACACAAAATAAGGGGTCGCTGGAAACGTTCCTCTTACCTTTCGATTACTTTGACAACGCTCGGTAATTTGGTCTTTGTACATTGTTTGGTACTTTGCAAATATTTCGACATGGATGAGAAAGATGACATTTACTAAGGTTTGGCAGGCGTAGTTCAACTGAAGTATTACCGGTACTGTAGAGGCTGGTAGTTTAGGGCAAAAGTAACATGAATGCAGTATAACTACCCAATCATTATAAATTTCCAAAACTGAAAGGAACACCTTGCATGCCCTTCTTGTATTTTGTCAATTTTGCCCCGCTAGTTGAAAACATTCACAAGAAAAAAATAAAAATAAAAATTCAGGATTCTACAATACATTAATTACATACCTATTTCTATAACATACGTCATGATTCATTAAAATTTGTCTATCGCGGAAGGGCTACTACAGAGTAAACAGAACGTTGCTCGTGCCGCGGTCGGCGGTATTGCAACTTCAGTTGTCTTCTTGTCCTGACTTGTTAAAAAAATGACTACGCGTCTGCGCCAAACTAATGGTGGGTTCTACATGGGTGTCACAATTGGCCAACCTACAGAAAACGACTGCTTCCCCACAACTGGTGGGGAATGACCGGGAGTTATGGGTTAGCCAATTGCGAACTGGAAAATTTTATGATGTGATTTCGTGTTTCTGAAACATACTTTAGTTATGCAATTAAATGTCTATAATCATCTTAACTACCTATAATATCATTTCATTCTTCCAAACACCAGCGAATCCCAACCATGGCCCAAGGGTAGGCAGTAGCTGATTCTCCCACACGTGGCGACAGCCAGTACCTGGCCCACTAGTGGGGCGGCTAAATCCGTCGGGGAATTCCTCATAGGGAATATGTTAAGTGATTTATATTAGAGTAGTTTTAGCCTATCTAAAGATAAATTATTTACTCGGTTTATAACAATATAATAATATGTTAGGTTAGCGTAGGCCATTATAGGATTTAGAGGAGTATCTAAAGTTCTTTCCTGAAGGAATACTAGCTAATAAACCAAAGGTTATTAAAACTATTTCCAATTTATCACCCACAAACAGAAAAGTTCCGCTGCCCTTCAAATATATGCAATTACTTTTTCTCCTGTTAAATGGTCAAGCTTTGTATTTATATGCTCGCTCTACATGAGCAATATCCCCTTTCTCTTCTCGGTTCAGCTTTAATTTGTACTACGTTTCGGTACGTGTATGGTAAAGACTATGATATCAGACGCACCATGATAAGAGGCTAGAATTTCAGATAACAACACATTAAATTCCCGTCTATAAAAGAAATTCAGTTTGCCATTTTGAAACGGAACTGAACCTAAACTTAAAGCAGTACTGCGTAAGCAGGATCAATTATCGTAACCACTAATTTAAGTGATCTTACAAGTGATCAACATCCCAATATGATTAATCGTTTTAAAGCTCAAGCGTCAATCGATTCCGATTCAATAGTTAAATATCTCCATGAAGTCAGCTCAAACTGATCCGGAATAGCTGCAAAAATCACGGACAGTATATGGACCGAGCTATTTTTTTTATAACGAGACAATACTTTGAATCACTCAAATCACTGCTATGGGTAACAAAACTTGCCTAAAGAAATTTAGTTCTGAATATCTGCTGGGGGATAACTTTTGGTTTTAATAGACGCCACGAAAAGTTTTCACTTTCCGGTTGCTGAGTTAATCAGGAAATAATTCTTACAATTAGATACTCGTGTTGTATGGCGTCGAATGTATTTCACAGTGATTTCCTCATTTCGGATGCGTAAAATGCAGAATGTGATGCAAAATCAATGGGTAATGTGAGTGAAAGGACGCAATGTAGAAGGGCGTATGCGTCCTTGCATTCGTATCACCCCTTGCTTTTATATCACACTCTGCATTCTACGCATTTGAAATAATGAAAGTAACAACGATTTAATAACACAGAACGCCACATTACGGAAGTATCTAATATAGTAAATTACTAACCGTGAAGATGCGCTGGGAATGCACTCAAATTCTGTAGGTACTAGATACATGTTACTGTTACGCATTTCGTTTTTTATTTTGTTCACAAACTATACTAATTGGTTCCAAATTACCTAAAATACACAAAAATTGTTTCACATGCTATCTGAACATACATGAAAGGCCATATAATGACATAGTTTGAAAAAGTCAATTCCCACACAATGTACAAACGTACGCTATTAGTACAAATACATTCTTCATGGTACGTGTTTCAAATTGCGTGGAGTTTAAAATTACACGTTTGTATTTAATGTCCATATTCTTACTGAAGAAAGTAAACAAGAACGTTCTCCTGAATAACTAATTTAAATTCATAACATGCATGTGCTCACTTCAGAAACATTAGTCCTAATATATAAATAAAACCAGTTACGTAACATTAACATGTATAAGGTATTTACTAGAGTTCATATTCTAATTGAATAGTGTCTCCTGCTTCTACTGTGAGTGGGAAAGACATTGAAATTATTATTTAATCATGCCAAATAGCACTCCGTTCCGTTCCTTTTATAAGAATTTCACCAGTTAGTTTTAGCTTCATACTAATATATGTTTCGTAGACTGTCAATACAAGTCGGCCTGTAACTGATTTGCGACCAGAGTTTTATGGGCGCAAGTTTTCGTCTTTAAAATCCCAGTTTGTCGAACGTGACGACACTGTCAAAGTTAAGCAAGTCGATATTTAATACCGTTTTTCGCAAACAAATTGCAAACTTTTCCTTGCGTTCACGGAAGTCGATATTTAATCAGGCCCCAGGTGGTGTTCAAGCTTTGATCCAGAAAGTTATACGAGCGTATCGCTATCGGAATTTTGAACGGCAGTTGCATCAAGAATTGTGACGCATATGAGAATAAAGATTGTAAAGATACATGACCGCACCTAACCTCCACGTTCGTATGGTCACTAATTTAAGATAATCTGTGTAAATCAAGAAAGCAATTATTAATAATAAATATGAACATATGAAAATATATTTTGTAAAGATATATGAACGCAAGTGACGATAGTCACATAACGGCGGAAAGCCAGCATACTTTTTTGTATATAGTGTGTAATAGTTTCCATTTACTGTCAGGATGATCGCTCAATGTTCCAGTATAGCGACGCGAGCTCCATCACTGGACGCTCGAAAGAAGTTGCCGATGTGGCAACAACGCAAAATTTACTTTCCAGAACAGTTCGTAGACGGCATGGTGAACTGCTTTGTTTACAAGGTCGGACCAAGAAATAATATGATTTCCTATAGTTTCACGCATCAAAACAAACAGGAAATAGTTGATACTGAAGCTACCGATTATGTAGCCTGTGTGGAAGAAAAAATATCCCTGGCCTGGTGGAAGACTTGCACGCTCGGAAAGAGGCCGGATATGCAGGTAACCTTTGGGCTTGTTATAAGTTAAGGAACAGTGGAAATCTTCATAGCGAATGTCGATGAAGAGTGTAATTTTGCAACAACGAAATACAATCTGGTTTTTAGTGAAAGTAATCGTACATTTGTTTATTACTCTTGTGCTCAAAGAATCACGTTTGAAACTACGTCATGTATGCAGCGTATGGTCATATGCATTGCTGAGAACGGAAGTACGAAGTGTGATCGCAACTTGACTACTCGGTTATAAGCAAAAGTTGGCTTTAAAAAAGTAATTGAAGTTGTAATAAGAAGTGCGCGCATGTAGGTAATTTTCAGTTCGATATAAGTGCATTAAGAAGTAGTACCAAAGCTAACCTATGTACCGGTACACTATGTACCGGTACACTATGTACCTCATAGCATGTAACTTAGAGGTTAGTTCATGTTTTGAATTGAATTAAAAGTACTAATGTCTGAGGGTTGAAATTAGTAATCGGAACTCAGGACGTCCATACAAAGTCATTTGAAAGTCTAATCCTGCCGATGGGAAGTATCATTGTCTCGCGCGAGCTCTATGTCTGGCTCGAACTAGAGCACCACAGACAAAACAGTCAAGGAATAAGGCATACTATATGCGCAATACTCCAAAATTTTGGATTAAGAAAGGGAAAGAGCTATGTGAAAATGCAGGTGTTGAGTTGAAAGGGAAAATGGTGGGGGTTGGACAAGTTTCAAGCTCATTTTAGGGATGAGTACCAAATTGTTGTATATGTACGCACTCCAATGAGAAGATATTTTACTATATGGTATCGGGAGCAGAGTGCTATTTCAAGCAAAAATTTATTTCTATTTTATGAAAACCATCACTACGTGGTGATATCTTGTATATCATCCTTTCTTGATAAAAGGGTATTATGAAGATTGTCTTGCACCTATTATAATCGGAATAAGCATAGGTGTGAGTATCAATGTGACATGTGTGAGGAGAGACAAATTATTAGGGACAATGATGATGAACAGTGTAATATTAAATGTAAGGATTATTTGAGAACATTTCCTACCCTTTCATGCTATCACACCCTAGTATGGAAGAGAATGTTAGGCCCGCATGTTATTACGTGACGCTTTGCCCAAAGTGTGGAGTTAAAATTGATTATCGCCGAAAAATGTACATGCTTGTGGGGAACGTTTTTGTAATACATGTCAGACGCACCCTAATGGAGAAAACTGCGTCGACCCTTCCCTGGTCCAACGCCGGTCAGGGTCGGGCCGCACTCGGTTCCCGATCGTCGGGCTGACAACTCCAAGGGCAGCAAAAACCTTCCAGAAAAACGCTCATTTCGGCCTGCTTTGGCCCGACCATTTCCCTCCCAAACCCCGAACATTTCTCGACAGTCACAGTCGGGCCTACGGCTATAAGAAACGTGATTAGTTGGTCAAAACAAAAGCATGAATGCTGTCTATTCGTAAACACCACAGATTCATTTTATCCGTTGCTCCCATCATGATTTACAGTGTTAATTTTCCATCAGTAAATAATCGCAGTGGCTGCGGTGGGGTTCAAAAACAGGAACATTCTGCATTTCTTGGTAGCTCTTCGTCTTAACCACTCATCCTTGGATCCAATTGTGAGATTGCTGCTCTTTTACGGTATCTGTATTAACAGGAAGTCTAGAATGGAGTTCCTACGCGTTGTTCACCATCATATATAAATAAAAATAAAGAATAGCTTCCCTTTTTCTTTCTTATATGCAGTTTTTTCTTCAACACCTTGATCATCGCTACACTAATAAACATTTATTTCTCAATAAGTGTAATATGTCACCGTAGAAAACACACATAAAGCGAAATCTATGTCGTAGATTAACGCCCTATTAACGAAATTAAATATTCGGTGAAATATAGTTTAAAAATTCAAATGTTTTCAACATGCAAACGAGAACATGAAAAATATAATTAATTTTATTGTATTTTCTTGCTTTCTATTTTTTATATTTTTCACTACAGATTTCTGCAAAAAGACGAATGAAATTAAGAAATAATTGTGTTTTAATAATAAGCATATTTTAATATTAGAGCGTTACAGCCCTCGGCCAGAACTGGGCCTATACAAATGCTGCCGCCGCCATTTCAACCGTCGGTATAGAGTCGGGTTCAAAACAAATGCCGAGTGAAGTCCAACGATCCTAGCTGTCATTTGCCATTGATATTTTAATCCCTATAATGAAGAAATGAATGGCTATTGTAGATGTATCCTATCACTGATTTTAATTACAATTGTTTTCTGTTGACTGTCTCAGATAGTTGGTGGCCCGCCTTCTTCTCGACTATTCTTGAAGTCATATTTCCGCCTTGTTAGGACATGGTCGGCATTTTCCTCAGTCCCGACTAAATCCCAACCCCATAGTCGGGACAAGGGAGGCAAAGAAACTCCCACCCTTTTGCCAACCATTTTCACAAAATGTACTGGTGTGATTGGTACACTGAAAGGATGTTTAAGCTAATTAGATCACTCCTAGCTTCGTTCTTTAGGCCCTTTGACAACAATTGTTTTGCCTAACGCGCCCATTTGGGATCGGGCCACCGGTTTACCCGCCTTTAAATGCGACGTTTTCCCGACTTACACTCCCGATGGCGGCAAAAATTAGGCCGTCGGGTTTGGGGTGCATTTTCTTTACTGGGATGTTGAACCGATGCACTTCTGTTTCGTTATGAAGTTACAGAAGAGGCCTATTAAAAACTTCTTGTACGTTGTTTTCGATGTAGAAACGCAGCTACTAGAAAACAATGAAAAGGGAGAAAGTGAGCATCGTGCAAACAATTTATGCTTCTCACCGCTGTCACAAATGTAAGGACAAGGAAGTGGAGTATAAATTATTTGTATCTGGTAATGCAGAAGGTGATAGAGACTTTGTGTTTTATGACATGCAGCCATTTATCATCCACGTCCTTAGTCAAGGTCCAAAGTTTGAGTGGTGGGAATTGCACACAATAGTTCCCGTTTCGATACTTTACTAGCAGCAAGGGATCTTATCGAAAAACAAAACTATTCCCCTAATATTATTGCACAAGAACAAAAGATTATACAATTATCGGTCGCGAATATTTCTTTTAAGGACAGCCTTTTGTTTTAGGGGAAAAGTTATTAAAATTACCGAAAACCATGGGATTACAAAAAGAGCTTAAGAAGGGCGACTTCTTCTTTCTATTTAATATGAAAGGAAAAGAGAAGTATGATGGACCATGGCCTACCATCGATTTTTATGACCAGGATTCCAAATCCAAGGAAGAAGGGGAGGCTTTTTCTGAGTGGTATGATACAGTGAAAGATTTTACGTTCAACATGCAGAAAGAAATGCTCGAGTATTGCAAGAACAATGTATTCATTCTTAAATAAGATCTGATTAAGTTTTCGAATCTTATCGAAGAGAAAACAGGTGGTATTCAATTTTCTCGAGACCTGCACTATTGCAGCTTGTGCAATACAATGTCTCAGGTCTTTAAACCTACCAGGGAATACCATCACCGTCATTCCTCCAATGGGGTTCCAATACGGTAATCATTTTAGTAAAAGGTCTTCACAATGGTTGAAGTATTTGGAGTCTCTTGATCCAAATGTTAGTATTAGAAGTGTTGCTAATGGGGGCGAAGCACCATTTGGTAGATATAAATTGGATAGTTATGACGAGAAAAATAGTAAAGCTTATGAGCACAATGGATGATATTGTTATGGACATACCTGTATTCAGCAGCTTCGACAATATTCTTTGGATGACGAAAGATAAGTAACGTTGCGAGACAGGTATGAGGAAACAAAGGTTCGAAAAGAGTATTTAGAAAAATGTAAATTAAAATAACTTGAAATCTGGGACTGTCGGTGGAATGAGTAATTACGAAATTCCCCTCATATTCAGGATTCCATTAAAACACAATATGGGGAAAATGAAGATTTCCTTATTCCTACGGAAAGTTTTAACGGAGGGAGAACTAAGTGTTTTCGTGCATTGTATGAATGCAAAGATGATAAGTACATCCGCTACGTAGATGTCACTTCTCTCTATCCACGGCTAATGTCGAGGAAGCCTCTTCCTACTCGGAAGCATATTATTCACAGAGGAAAAGATATCCCGAAGCCAGGGGATATCCATGGTGTTGTATTCTGTAAGGTTTGGCTCACAGAATTTAGACATTCCGATCCTTCCATACAATGCAAACAAACGTCTGGTGTTTGGACTTTGTAGGCTTCGTACGGAAGCAATGGAGAAAGTGGAATGTAATCATGATGAGGAACAACGGAGCTTCATTGGGAAATTTTTCACTCCCGAATTATATATAGC
>JAGDQP010000178.1:32885-63255 GCA_022664845.1 Lepisma saccharinum
CAACGGAGCTTCATTGGGAAATTTTTCACTCCCGAATTATATATAGCAATTAAAAAGGGTGATAAAGTCCTTAAACGTATGAAACTTGGGAGTTTAAAATGACTGAGGGAGTTTTCATGGACTATGTAAATAATTTCCTGAAAATGAAGCAGGAAGCTAGTGGATTTTCCTGTGAATGTAAGACAGGAGCAAAAACAGTCTTACATTCGAGATTATGCTGAACAAGAAGGAATAACGCTCGAATATGATAAAATTAGTTATAATCCTGGCCTAACGTATATCGCTAAACTATTTTTAAATTCTTTGTTTGGGAAGTGGGGCCAGAGAACTGATTTATCTCAGACCAGAGTTGTATCTGTTGCCCACTCATTTGTAGAAATCATTAGAGCACCACATTTACAATTTCAATCCGTTTTTCCTATTGGGCAAAGTAAACTCGTAGTGACATATAAAGACGGTCAGAATGTAAATAAACCTTAACCCTTCTCTAATCCTATTTTAGCTGCTTTTATATCATCCTGGGCCAGACTTAGACTATATGAATTAATGGAAGCTGTTGGAATTGAATTTCTACTACGTATATGGTGACAGACTCTATCATATATGCGCAAAAAAGGAATCAACCACACAGGTTACGTACTGGGAACTATTTGGGGGAATTAACTGATGAGGCCGAACTGGGGTGAGAGATTAGAAAATTTGTGGGGTTGGGACTGAAAATTATAGTTTTAAGGAAAAGGAATTGAGGGAAGATGAAGAAAAGTTTAGACATACTTTTAAGGTTAGGGGCATTACTTTAAATCAACGGTCGAGAAAACTTACTGATTTTGATCATTTTTATAATTTAGTGAAGGAAAAATATGAAAAGAAAATTGTAGATAACCCAAATACGATCAGAAGGTTACATGGATACAAAATTGCAAGCAGACCTGAACATAAGACGCATAAAATAGTCAAAATATGAAAAAACTAAAGATGTAAATGACAAGGATGACTGACATACTGCCTTATGGATTTAAAGAACGGAAAACGTAATGGTTAACTCCTTTTTCATAAAGTGTGTGTGTTCCCCTGAGGATGATATAATAGGAAATGCTTTCAAATAATTGTCTCATTTCGTATAAAGATGTTGCACTTTCAACACCCCTGTACTAAGATGATTAGCTGACCATCTCTTTAAGGAAAAACTACATTTGATACAAAATTACTTCAACATAGGGATAAAATGATCAATACCCACTTCAAAGAAATTGTTTGGTGCTATGATGTGATAGTACCAAATCTTCCATCATCCCTTTCTAATATTCGTTTTGTTAAAGGAATACCAGATATGAATATTTTTAAAATTGAGTCTTTAATTATTTTAGATGGTTTAATGAATGAAACAAATGGAGACGTCAGTAACTTGTTCACAAACATGCTCATCATAAAAACTTATCAGTTATCTTTATAGTTAAAAACTCATTTCCTAAAGGTAAACATTCTCGAGATATTTCTTTACATAATCACTATATCGTAATCTTTAAAAATCCACGAGGTAAATTACAAATTCAATATTTAGCACGTCAAATTATGCCTCATGATAGTAAATATCTTGTAGAGGTTTTTTGAAAAAGGGAGTATTGACGAAGGTTGTCACTTCGTGTAGAGGAAAATGCAGTGGCATATGTAGAGGGATGAATGCAAACCCTCTAACATGTTGAACCGAAGTTTTATCCATCGTGGGAAAACAGTCTTAAAGCCAGCTAAAAACGCCTGAGACTTAAGAGCTCCAGCTAGATCGATGGTTAGCTGTAGCACCCAACACAAAGTTTGTCGTGGACAGGGGCACGCTAATCTTTAAGAGTCTTCTGGGAAGAGCAACGCAACGTATGCAGTCTAAGCAAAGTGCATATTTCGTGAGGAAGCTGTTGCCGAAGAGTGGAACCCGTCAGTTGATTGAATGTCAGGCAGGATTTCCCCCAGTTGATGCTGTCTTGGACGAAGCTGATCGTCATAAGCTGTTGAGAAGTTGAAGTACCGCAATATGGAGTTAGATTCAGCACATGTCAGGAGCGTATATCTTCAGAGATGCATTAAATACCTGCACGTTCTCATTTAGTGTTCTATCACGTGCGTAATACTTACCCGTAGGAAGAGAGTAAAGCTTCTCATAATTGAAGTACTATACATAACCAATGCGTCAGTGAAGGTAATAGCCCTGCAGAACAGTAATCGATACTTTAAAGCGATCACTACGATGAAGTTTCACATCACTCTAAGAAAGTACGTTTTTGCATCAGGCAGTAAACTCCACGTTAGAAAGAAAAGTGAATTAACACATAGGTTCAATTAAAGGTTTTATTAATAATAACATGTGAACTATTTTGTGAAAAAGCGTCGATTTACGTAAACACTACGTAGTCACTCGTAATTAAAAGTGATACAGGTGCATCTTTCATATCTTATATCGAATACAGAGGTAGAAACTATTACAGGAAAACTACGTTCAGTAGATTCACTAGTTTTTTAGTATCGTATAGTGTGATCATGTTTTGGGGACACAACGCACCAACCGTAATCTGAACTCTATTGCAAGGTACATTGTGATCAGAAAGACGTCGTGTTCTTAACTAGGTAAATGACCATTGGTAATTATTTTATTAACTGTATCGAGTCAATACTCTATCTCCTGCAACTTAGGACAATAAATATAAAAACGTGTCTTCAAAACTACCACGATAATAATAATCACACAGGCTTATATTGTTTTTCGTGAATACTCATAAGTTTTCTAGGAAAAAGCCATTATTGAGAATTCATACTTCTCTTTATCAATATATATGTGTATATGTTGAGCTCAAGTGCGTGTAGAAAACATCACAGGGGAGAAACTCAACGTGAACTTTGCTTCGTTTATTTAATTGTTTGAATCCAATCCTTTGATTGAAAAGTAATTTGAGATAATTCATTCATTTGGACTGACTAATACTTCAATCACCATAATATTCAAGAAACATCAAGAATATATTTTGCTTGTAATGAATCACTTGTCAGTTTATGTATTCTTCAGAAATCTGTAATAAATATATAATCTCAACAGTCATCGTCTTGTTCAAGATTGATGATTTTATAATTTCACTCTGCATTAGGGTATCGTTGCTAACTACATTATCGATTGTCACATACTTTATCCATGGTGAAATCAGGAACCGTCATAAGATGATGGCAATAATGGTCAGGTAAATTTGAGTGTTTATACGTGGAGAAAACTTGCCGTGTATTCGGCAGGCAATATTTACATGTGAAAACGCTAGAGAATATGCCGAAAAGTGCTTAAAACAAATTTCTGAATACTACTACTACATCATCTAATCAAATTGCACTGGAAATATTGACATTTGTAAATCGTATTAATAATAATATTTTATTATATTCCTAACTCGTTCTCGTGTATATTAGAATATGGAGTGGAAGACGCTTTTTTTATGTATGATCGCAGAGCCTACAGGCAACTTTGTAAAAACATTTATCGATCACTACAGTAATTTATTTAAGAATATAGTATGGTGTTATGGCGAATGGCAGCCTTTATACGAGACTTTATCTTCGTGCATCTTCAAAAATGGTTTAACCTATATAGATGATTTTTCAAGGGACACAGGCCCCCATCTTATTATAATTGACGATTTAATGCGTGAGTGTGATGACCAGGTTGTAGACTTCTTTACTAAAGGGAGTCATCACCGTAATTTAAGTGTCATGTTTATTACTTAGAATATATTCCACCAGGCCAGAGGTATGCGAGATATTTCTTTGAACAGTCACTATATGGTATGTTTTAAAAATCCTAGAGATCGGGCTCAAATTATTTTTCTTCCCCGTCAGCTGTATCCTAATACAAAATTTATTCAGGAGGCCTACGATGATGCAACCCGAAATGCTTATGGTTATCTACTATTTAAAACAAAATACCGACGAAGAGCAGCGGGTTCGAACAAATGTTTTTCCAACGGATTCTTTTAATTATGTTTATGTACCGGTAAAAATAATAAGCTATATATTTTAACAGGTATTTTTAGTATAATAGCCGTTAGGGTGGAATACAGAAAAAAAATATTAATAAGCAGAGTGCCTACTTACTAAGACCTTTAGCAACGGCAAAACCTTAAGTGCGCAAGGCATTATTAAAAATGCAGATTCCGAATTAATTCGCAATATTTGTGAATCTTCCTATAACGTATTGCAAGGAAATGTTCCGTTAAATAAAAAGGAGAAAAATAGATTGCGGCAATATAGAAATTAACTTAGGTATTTGGTAAAGAAAGGACCGACACTGAAGCAAAAGAAAAAAAACGAATAATTGTACAAAAAGTGGCTTTCTCACAGCATTGCTTGCACCTATTCTAGGCGGGTTACTGTGTAGTCTGTTTAAATAACCATGCAGCATGCTAAAAGCCTTATTTTAATCTCGCCAGAAAAATTACATCATTACCAAACTATTTCTAATCTCGACATGAAACAAATTTTAAATAAGACTATGAGTTTAGAAGAGAAATGGGTGCAGTACAGAGGTGCTGCAAAAAAATTTACACGTTCAAAAAACCCCTCCCGCAACAATTACAAAGAATCTGGAGGTGGGGGAGAGCGGTGATGATGGAATAATTTCTGCTCTCCCCGAAATATGTCTGCGTAAAGCAAGAACTTTATTACACAAATTAAAACAAAATATTCATTGGGATGCAGGTGGTAATGTTAATATATATGGTAAATTAATCCCCGTTGCTAATATAGTAGATTTAATATTAAATTTTGTTAGGTGTCGTAAGAAAAATATTCCACCCACAAGCTCGAAACCCTTCGCTATACTATTAGCAAAATCAAATATACCCTTAGAATATATAGGTAACCCTCAACGTATAGAGTATATTCGAAAGCTGACTGGTGCCGCCCAAAAAACAGAGGAAAAAGAGGAGGAAACGAGACCAAGTAAACGTAAAGCTGTCGGATGGCGCAACTATAAGCTATGAAGAAGTTAACTAATATTTACTACAACCCTGCGTATCCCGCATCGTTTTCATCGCCTTCAGCATTATGGAAAGCTTTAAAGAAATCAGTACCTTTACAGCGAGTGGTTAAGAGAACAGCCTGCATATACATGGCATAAACCTGTGCGAAAACGTTTTCAACGCAAGCCCTATCTTGTGTTTAATCTACCAGTGGCAAGCGGACCTGGTAGATTTACAATGTCTCAAAAAATTTAATGCCGGGTATCGCTATATTCTTACAGTCATCGATCTATTTAGTCGCTATGCATGGACTGTACCGGTCCGTAGTAAAACTGGTGAAAATATCATAAAAGCATTTAAGAAAATATTGCATCTAGCTCCAGGCGTAAACCTCTACGCCTACAAACAGATAACGGTAGTTTCTAAATAAAACATTTCAAAACTTCCTCAAAAAACATAATATTCATTTTTTCACAACCAAAAACCCTGATATTAAGGCAAGCGTCGTAAAACGTCTAAACCGCAACTTGAAGCAGAAAATGAGGAAATATTTTACAGCGAGGAAGACTTACCGCTACATACATGTTCTCCCCCGACTAGTTCACGGGTATAATTCTAGGCCACACGCAGCCGATAAATTACCGCACGCTTGTGTGAACCAAGACTCGCTTCAACAAGTGTGGAATAGATTGGTGAAACCACCCCACCCTAGTGCTAGTGTTAAGAAATTATACAGAAGGTGATACTGTGCGAATTACTAAGGCAAAACGACATTTTGCAAAAGGCTACAAAGAAAATTGGACTCTGGAAATATTTAAAATGAAACACATACACTATAAGGAAAAGAAAGTGGTTTATGTATTAGAGGATTTAAACGGCGATGTAATTGATGGTACTTTTTATGAAGGGGAAATACAGGCGGTGCCACTGCCCAAATTTTACGAAATTTTATAAGCTAAAGGTAAAAGCCTACTTGTTCTTTGGCGGGGCTATCCTGCTTCATTTAATTCGTGGATTCCTGTATCCTATTTAAAGAACGGTTAGCAACAGGGGCAATGGAAAGTCCCGATATTGTAAGGTGTGCATTTTGTAATTGGCAATAAACGTTGGAGTCCATACTGCCCGCTGTTAAGACCTTTTTCTATGCCTGGAAAAGGATGGTAACAATAATAATGCAATATTGTAAACTAGTATTATATTTGTGTATATAGCAAAAAATAATGAATGATCCTTATCTTCAATATTATACGCATCAAGCGGGTAGTGGCTATAATGTATATAGAGGTGCACCATACCAAGAAGGTTATGGTATTGGTAGTTTTCTAGGGGGGTTATTCCGTACTGTATTTCCATTATTAAAACAAGGTGCAAAAACTGTTGGTAAAGAACTGTTACGTACTGGAATTAATGTGGCCGGAGATGTACTAGATAGTAATAGACCCGTTGAAGAAGCTTTAAAATCACGCTGGCAGCAAGCAAAAGTAATTTAAAAAATAAAATAAATCAAGTGTTGGTAGGAGGTGAAGAAAACAAGTTTTCTTTGCGACAAAATGTAAAAATAATCAAACAGGTGGTGGTATAAAGAAAAATATATATATTTTTGATTAATTATGGAGTGTACTAGTTTTTACCTCGCAGTACCCAGTAAGTTCTATGGAATATTTTCCACAAAACACTCTGGCGTGTGGGAAACAGCGCTTGTCGAAGTACGTTACACAGGGTCATTTCAAAATGTTTCCAAATATACTAATAATATCTATTACAGGGCCACGAACAAAGAAAGATGGAATAGAACTAAAGTAATGATCACGTTGACGATATTCTATCTCAAATTAACTATCAAAGTGATAAACTGAATTTACAATTAAAAGTTAAAGCCTCGGTAAAAAGCATTGAGGTCGATAGAGTAAGAAAAGATGGAGAGAGTGTAGAAGTACGCCTATAAACCGAATTAGCCCAAATACTAGGTTTTGATCATATTCAGCAAGATACTATAACGCTTGTCCACAATGCTCGCTATCCGCCTGATTTACAGAAATCGCTACCCACACACATGTATATTTACAGCGATATTGTAGAACCTCAACTGGTAAGCGATACTGTTGCTCCACTACTGCGTATTATAAATACAAATATTAAAGAGTATGGTGCTAGTAATGTGCATATTTTTTAAAATTATCATTATGTCCCCGTGCAGCATAAAGTTCGATCAAATTATTATTGATTTAAGAGATAGCACGGGTAATCCACTTCCTTTTCCAACATGGCAGTGTATGTGTAAAACTACATTTTCGTAGACGTGACTTATAATACGGTATTATAAAAATAAACTAGTGAGTATTAATAGCAGAAAAAAATGCAGTGTGTGCACGAAATCAGAATTAGATCTATTTGCGGGTCTGCCCGCTCAAACGAGTATTATAGGTAATAAAACAGTGCCGTATAAGCCGGTGGCGTCAATATCTGATAGTGCTTCGAAAGAGTTTGTAGTCCCCAGACACGGTGACGATTATATTGTTTTACCACATACAACGCTACATATTAAGGCTAAAATTACTAAAACTGACGGTTCTAATTAACATCTGCCGATAAGAAAATTGGGCCTGTAAATGATTTTCTCAGCGCTTTGTTCAGCGAGGTACAGATATATCTGAATAATCAACTAATTTCCTATTTGTCGCACACATATGCATGCCGCTTGTATATTGAAAAATTATTGAATTATAACGCCAATGCAAAAACAACTCATCCTCAGACGGCAATGTGGTTTAAAGATACTGCCGGTCATATGGACAGTGTGGCTGATAGTGGTAATTCTGGTTTTAAACGGCGTTCTCTTCTCACGGGGTTAAGCCGCCCCTTTGAATTACTGGGCTATATTCACGCTGGCATTTTTAATCGAGAGGCATTTCTGTTGAGTGGTGTATAATTGCGTATTAAGCTGATTCCGGGCAAACCCGTATTTTGGCTAATGGGTGAAGCTGTGGCCGAGTTATAACTAAAGATGCAACACTGCTTGTAAAGAAGGTTGATTTGTAGCCCACGGTAAAATAGCGCAAAATAAAGTGTTACAAAATCCTAAATTTAGAGTAAAATATCCTATAACAAAGGTGCATGTGAAGACAAACTTTAGCTCAAGGTATTATGAACACCAAACTTCCAGATGTTTTCTGGAAGTGCTTAAACGTATTATTTGCTTTGTTACTAATTCAGCTTTCAACGGTACACATCAGACAAATCCATTTAATTTTAAGCATTTCAGTATGTCATTCTTCACATTGTATGTTGACGGAACTCCCATCCCATCTAAAGCACTACAGCCAGATTTTGATAATAAGCTATATGTTCAGGCATATTCTGTTATTTACAGGTTCTGGTATTTACTATTCTAATCAAGGTAATGATATCTCGCTTGCCGAATATTCTAATGGTTATACTCTACTGGTGTTCGATTTAAGTCCTGATTCTAGTGCCGGTGCGGCATTTCATACTAGCCCTCAACGGCAGGGGTGTACAATTAGAAGTTCATTTTAACCAAGCACTACCATCGCCTGTAACAGCAGTTATTTATGGCGAATTCTCCTCTGAACTGGAAATTGTTTTCCAACGAAAAATATATATTGATTAAAGAAAAATACTGAATACTTTTGAACTCTACGAGGCATTACAACAGAATTTGCCCAAAGGTCATTTTATAGGTGTATATGCTGCAGATCAATTACCTCGCTTTATTCATACACTGCCTGCAGCACCAATTATAAATACTGATCCTAGTAATAAACCCTGCGAGCACTGTGCTGCCGTTTATATATGTAATACAGGTCATGGTGAATATATGGATAGCTACGGCCTTCCACCATATATAGCGTATCATATCAAGTTTCTAAAATGCAACTATTTTACTTAGGTATACATGGAATAATAGACGTATTCAAGGTGATTTATCTCAATTCTGTGGACACTAGTTTTCTCTATTTATCATGTCATGCATTTGGCTATTCACTACAAGAGTTCTTAAATAAATTCTCAACAGTTAGCACTAATGTTAGCGATATTATGCTTTATTCGTTTACGCGAATGGTCCCTGGCGCGAGATTAAGTTCTCCGTAAACCATGTGTGTGTGTTTATGTTACAGTGTAATAGTGTTTTTTATGTATAATAAAACAGTATTTTTAAAGAGGGGTTGTTTGTTCTTTAACCCCATTTTCCATTAACTTTCTGCTTTGAGAATTCAACCACGTATACATAGCACAAGCCGTGCCTGTGTCTTATTCTAACCATGCTTCTTCCGGCATTTATCAGTAGCCATGAGGGAAAAAAGCCATTATTATTAACCACACTCACAAACAATACAGCTATTACACACACTCATAGGCTGTAATCTCTGTCACTTTAAGTCATTGTGTGAGTCGTTGCCCTTTCTTGACGACTAATAACCAATGTATTCGTAGCACTGGTGTACTGTGCTAGGTTAATCTCTGCTATGTTAAATAGATGTGGGCGCAAATAGCGTAGCCTATGCCCCTGTAATGGAATCTCTGCTAGGTTAGCTAGCCTAGAGGGCATGTAATCTCTGCTATGTTAAAAAGAGCTTCGTAACCTTTTCCTATCGTGCACTGGTGTACTATGTGGGTTAAATAAGCTTCGTACCCTTTCATAGAATCTCTGCTGTGTTAAATAGGGGTAGCCTCTGTAATTTGTGCTGTTAAATAGGGGTTAGGAAAATGGTTTGTAGCCTTTTACAAAATATAACTACAAAATACGACACTGCGGCTGGAATATAGAGTACGTTCTTCATCAACCACGACAAGTGCGACTGAAAAATAGACTCCCCAGTATAGAGTATAGACTACTATACCACGTTATGTAGGTTAGCTTGAGTACGGTCTTCAGGGTTTTATGACTCGTAGCCTTTTATGAAATTGATTAAATTCAGATTACCGAAAAAAGTTTTCAAGTGACAACATTCTACTCCCGCGATAGTGCCATCGTCCAAGTACCATAAGTTCAATTCAGTACAGTGGTTATTGAATTAACGATAGATTGTAGAGTAATTGCAAAAACAGCGGGACCGAGTGAATCACCCTCGACTCCACGTTGAGATAAGCTAATTTCATCACCTAGAAAGAGATCACTGGCTTGAGAACAACACTGAATTATATAATGATAAATCGAAGGAAAATCTTTTTGAACCGCCTTCAACATAGCGTCACGATTTAATTCATTGAATGCATTGCGGAAATATATCTTTACGATAGCTTTTGGACCAAGTTGATAAGATGAAAAGTATATGGGAGTAGCGTGGACAGCGGCTTCGGCACCATGAGGAACACACATTACTAATTGGTGAGGATAAAGAAAAGTGGTAATGAACTCACGAATTCTAAAACATATAATTTTTGCTGACAGACGACGCCACACATTACCGATTGCTATGGGACGAATTCCTCCATACTTCTTCCTTAAGGCAATCAAGGTGACGCCAAAGAAAATTGGACGAACTTCAATATGTACTTCTTCAGAAGAGATAATAAAAATGATGTCACACAAAGATGTGATGAGTTGATCCTTTAATTCTACCCCCATAATATCTGATTGTTGTTTCAACATAAACATGGAAATAATGTATTTATTGCGTTGTTATAACAATGAAATCACAGTTTTTATTAAATAGTTCGCGCCACAGTCACTTCCGGTTTACATTAATATGATAACTTCTCAAGCTAAACCATTCTACCCACGTGCGAAAAATCATCAAGTAGTTTTGGTGTGATGATGAGACAAACATCGTGACATTCATTTTATTATATAAGATTAGTGATGTTTTCCACTGCAAATATAAATCTGAAATTCTGCCAGAGGTATGAATATCTAAGAATAGACCTACCTAAGGATGAAATAATAATAATCGCTGTACTTCGCTCCATAGAACAAATAAATACTGGCCAAATTATTGGACTCATTGGAAAAATATTAACAGTAAACTATATTGTTTTGAAACCGATCTAACTTATTTTCTGTAGCCTAGCACTGTAAAACAACTCTACACATGTTGAAACTTAATATCTGCTTCAAAATAATCCCCTTTACATTTCTTTTAAGACTGTCCTTTAACAACAGGGGCATAGAATTGTTCTCATGGCCTGGAAATAGTTGAGATTCGAATCCCATTGAGAGCATCTGAAGGACAAAGTACATGAAATGCTCTCTACCACCAAAATCCAGTTAACTGAACGCATAACTAAACTGTAGCATCATGACCCTGAATACCACAACGTGGTCGTGTCAAGTACTGACAAAGCACCCATGTATGAAAGAGCAAATAATCACTTACATTTGATACTTTTCTATTAATAAATGAGCTTACTGCTCAAGTAATGTTTGTGTTTCATTTTTCAAGTAATGAGTCCAATAATTATCACCAATAGTATATATTACACTAGAACTATAACATAGGGATTAAGACAGTCCTGAGTAGTGTGTGGAAACGAGTACTGTGGTAATGAATTTTAGCCATTTATCCAAATATGCCTTTTTTAAATATACTGTATTTTACACATACTGCATTTGCAAGATGAAAAATGTTTAATCTATTTTTCTACAGTTGCTTTCTATCATCCTACTACACACAATCACATAGCTCTAAAGGTATCGAAAGTATATCATGGTTGGGTGGGCTATATGTGATACACAGTGTTGGATAGTGGAATAACAACATGCTGTGTTCGTCTTACGGCAGTAGAACCACTACATTATTAACTTGATCCAGTTGTGTGCTCTACCTGCATCACAGCCTCAACTCATCTTGCAAAACTTTAAGTTCACCAATTCTGACTGAATCTTTCTATTATTATTATTATTATTATTATTATTAGCATTTGTACTGACTACATAGAAAAGAATAATTATCTTACCTGCTCTAATGCACTTACTATCAAGGCTGCTTTAAAGCAGGTAAGAAAACATCATGAATATACTTTAGTCTTTAAGTACTACATTTTAGTTTAGTTTTATAAAAATACATACCTTGAAAATATTGATTATTGTCCTTTTGATAACTAAAACAATTCCTTTGCGGAACTAATTTTTGCCTTCAACCAGAGGGTTCTGTCAACGCGAACGACTATTTATTGCCTTTATTTTATTTTTTTAAATTGTCACTAAAGAGTACAAGTACATTAAAAAGAAAGAAGGAAAAATTGTGTAAGGAATTTAAATGTTATATCACCATGTTTAGAACTAAACGTGAGCTGTTTTACATAACTGTTGCTAAGTCATGAGGTATTGAACCAAAACACATACTGAAAATTGTAATCATGTTGATCAACATATCCGTGAATATGATTTATTTTGTATGTTCTTACATATAAACAGGAAACAGTATACTGAAAATTGTAAATATGTTGATCAACATGTACGTGGATATTACTGAAATTACTTTATGTACTAGAAGAATGTTCTATCATTTTAAACAAACCATAATAATACAGATAGGAGAAATCTACATATAAAGCTTGGGCATCATCCTCCATAGAAGAAACACTTAGAAAACGCAAACCTTAACGATTTTCACTTTTTATAGACCTTTACCTTTCTAATTACGATATTATTTTATAGAAACATTAATGTGAAAACTTTTAATATCATTCACACGCTTATTCATCGCATTATTCCACGGTTTACGTTAATTTCAATTAGGAATGGAAAACACAAATCGGTTATTAAAAAGAACCGGAACACCAGTTTTCAATTTTACCGGAAACACCGGTTTTAGGTTTTCTGTTCAAATACCAGGTTTCGTTTTTTGTTCAAAACTCTTTTAGGTTTATCTTTCCTCGATCATTTGACTACGGGTGTGCTAGAGGGGTCTCGCACGAGGTCTTTGTTAAATATTTAAATTTATTCGTAGTCATTTGTTAAAACTGCTTGCGCGAGAAAATAATAATGAAAGGAACTTACTTTTCTAATTTAGGCACGTCCTGTAACAGTCATTTTATTGTTCACATGTTTCCCATTACTGAGTACAAGGATGACAACGCCCTAGTTTAATCGCTATGCAATAACATTACAACGAATAATATGTTCACTGTATTTACTGTTATGAGCCACTGTGTGCGCGAAGGAAAATGTGTTCTGTATGTTTTGCCTATTTCTTCCTTGCGAGTTTTGTTAAATTATTTGGAGCACACACCAGCATTTGAACCGACTCCACTTGGCCTTGTAGTTTAGTCGTGGTTTTCGAGTTGGTACTCGAAAGTACGGAGACTCAAGTCCCGATATCGCCCATACTGACTGAGGTATTACGATGCCCCCCAAACTCACATTCCGACAGACCTCCCTAATGCAGGGATGTCATACCTTCCAAATTCACGAACATACATCCTCACCTTTAAAATTTTTACAGTAAAAGGGGCAGAATCTAAAAAAACTACTTATTCCCATTTTAGCTATATCACCCTCCTAACTGAAAATTCTGGCATCAACGCACTCAAGAGCCCGTTATTTTGCTTAAATCTTATAATCATTTAATTGTGTTAGAACGCCTGTTTTCGATCTGTATACGTGTAAGAACCAGAGCTGAAACCGGGTCACTTTTGGTGACTGCCTGACCTAGGCATAAGTGAATCGGTCCGAAACTTTAACCGGTGACCGGTCTTGTTCCTGTGGTTTGAATCAATCAATACTGCAAATTATGAGATTCCTTGAGAAATGAGCTTATACAGGGAACTTCATTTTTAGACTTTTAAAAGGTTTTAATGCTTTTATTGTATTTAACACTTCGAACTCAAGGTTCTTTCAGAATAGCCCTTCCGAGGTGTGGCGAGGTTATTTGCACATCTCCGGTGGAACTTTTATTCTTCCCGTGGAAATAGAATATTTTTGTCATTACAATTGCTAGGAACTTTTCGACGTGGTATTTTTCGTGCTATGGGGAGTAAAACCCGCTCTCTCGGTCAACCCGGAAAGAGAAATGTTCAAACGCAACAGTGTACGTATAATAAATAAAGCAGTAATTAAATCTGCTACATGGCTTTCAGGTCAGATCGGGTCAAGAGCAAAGATACAGTCCAAAACTTGACCCAAATGACCCATGGTAAGAACTATCGCTCTTTTAACGATTTGGATGTATAGGCATATTTGCAATGGACTTTTGTGAAGTTCGAGTTTTTGAGAAATATCACCCCTCCATCCCACAAAAGATTGACGGATTGCCGAGCTGGAGCAGGTGAGGAAATGTGGCTAGAAGGGGGGACAAGAAAGCCCCACAGATTTCACAGTACCGGGACTCAAGCTGATTTTACAGTCGTATGTATACAAACTTGTCGCTGCTCGCTTGATAATCCATGATTAATTTCATGGTTTCAGACGCAGGCAGTGGATAAACGACCTTACTGTTATTGGTTACACCTAGACTTTCAAATAAGTATTTTTTTAAAAATAAAATCAATATTATCTTAAATGTATATACTGTTGTTAAAGACGAAAGGGTAGAACGATTCATACTCCACTACTTTTAATCATTTTTTAAAAATATTTTAAACATGAAAGTCAATGTCAGAAGCTAACATATTTGTACCGGAGAGTTAGAAGCGCTTAAGTCACGAATCTTTGTTTTGGAGGGGGGGCACTTCCTTTCATATAGTAACTGAGTTGACAAACCACATAAAAGACATACTTATTTACATTGTTAACATGTTTACAATAAGAATCGAGGCCTTTCAAATGCTGTAAAAATTGCTTTGATCACATTTTGCCCAAAATTGGGCTTACATGGTTCTAGCTCTCAGGTACAGATATCTCGTTAATAGTTTTCACTTTCATTGACAATCAATATTTCAATAGCATAATGGCCTTTTGAAATCTCTTCCTCAAACGAAACCTATTCGGTTTCGAATTGATAAAAAAAAATAGAAAGCTAAAACTATATTTCGCTAAATAATATTGTGAATTGAAATTAACACAGAAAAATTGAAAGCCGCCGCGATCCGGATCTCCCAGTTACCGTCTAGGTATGCTACCATTACGCCACCACGGCACGGCCAATTCTCTGTGTATATGGAATGTTTTTCTCGCCTACCCAACTCCTCGTTGCTGGTTACGAAGGCCAAGGCATTTCACTCGCGCGGAGATTTTTAGTTGAGGAATCTTTCTGCTATTATGCATTGCGAAAGAATAGATGTTAACATTTTCACAAATAACCTTGTGTATGGCAAATGTTGAAATTAACACACAAAAATTGACAGCCGTCACGACCGGGACTCGAACCCGGATCTCCCAGTTATCATTTGCGAAAACGTTATTCTTTCGCACTGCATGATAGCAGAAAGATTCCTTAACCAAAAATCTCTGCATGAGTGGAGTGCCTGGACCTTGTAACCAGCAATGAGGAGTTGGGAGTGTGTCTAGGCGAGAGGAACATTCCATAAACACAGAGAATTGGACGTACCGTGGTGGAGGTTTAATGGTATTATACCAAGCCCGCAACTAGGAGATCCGGGTTCGAGTCCCGGTCACGGCGGTTGTCAATTTTTCTGTTAATTTCAAAATTTACTATATACAAGGTTATTTGGGAAAAGGTATTATTATTATGAGTTGCTTATCATGTAATTATAACTATTAAAATTCTTTAAAAATTGCCCCAAAACCCATAATTTATTCGAAAATAGTTTTATCTTTAACCCTCTATCGAACATAGTTTTCATGTTAAAGATACAGCTTATTAGTTAATGAATAACTTACTAACATTTCAAAAAAAATTTGCCGAATTATTTTCATATTTTTGAGAAAAGTATTCTTTGAAAATGTCTTAGTTTGACGTACAGTAGTTTACAAAACGATTTTTGCGATTCAATGAAAACAAATTAGAGTTGGGACCCTACAAACAATCGCGGAGATTCCGGTCCCTTGATAAGCATTCAGTTCTTACAAAATAGGTTGGCAACACTGACAACTGAGTGCTTAGGGACAGAAAAATCCAGAGTACTTTTCTATTGTGTCGATTCGAACAATGTTTATGTCAAATTTGGTGCAGATTGAACTAATTGAAGAGAAGCACTGTGATTAACTGATTTTTAAATGGGTTGGCAACACTCAACCAATCAAGATTGTTCCTGCGGATCTGAGCTAGTCTAGCCAATACTTTTCGAACGCCGCTTCAAACACTTCTCTACACCTTGTGGTTCCTGAGATGCAATTTCTCAACACGGGTTGGCAACACTAACAACTGGGTGTTTACGGACAGTACACCTGCAATGTGTTTTTATTGTGTCGATTAATAGTTATGCCAAGTTTGGTGATGGTCTAACGTAGTGGCAACAATTTGAAAAACTGTATTTTATAGAAAATAGGTTGCAACATTGCGAAATTGGGTGGTTTGTGACGTAGACATTCACAATATCTTTCTATTGTGTCGAACAATGTTTATACCAAGTTTGGTGCTGAAACGTCTAACGTAACGGAAGCACTATTTAAGAAAAAATAATTTTACAAAAAGATAGGTTGTCAACCACAATATTTTTCTACTGTGTCGAATAACTTTTATGCCAAGTTTGACGAACTGAATCGAATAATTCTGTAACTGATTCTATAATTTAAAAAAAAAAATAGGTTGGCAACACTAAAACAATCAAGTTGGCCGCTCTGCTTGGTAGTCTAGTCGATACCTTTCCAACATTACCGCAAGCAACACTCTACGCCTTATTGTTGCTGACAATAATTAGTGGACACACACACACACAGAGCGGGATTGTAAGGTCCTTTTTTCTATAGTTTCGCAATCAAGGGACCTAAAAAATAATCTGTGTTGCAAACCCAAATTT
The DNA here is from genome assembly GCA_022664845.1 of Lepisma saccharinum. Taxonomy (NCBI): domain Eukaryota; kingdom Metazoa; phylum Arthropoda; class Insecta; order Zygentoma; family Lepismatidae; genus Lepisma; species Lepisma saccharinum. The sequence goes on from JAGDQP010000178.1 coordinate 49,694, forward strand.
AGTAGTCACTAGAAATAGTTTTTTTTATATTTAACTGGCAACGCTGCCTCAACCGGTCTTTCATATGGGGAGGTTAGTTCATTAGAGAGAGTTATAGACAACTGTTTATTTCGAGCATATAAAAATATTTTTAACATTTGAAGATTATGATCTGGCCATTACAGCCTTAAGTATACAGGCCATCAGATCTCAAACTGCAGCCGGAAAGAAAGAAGAAGATACCGCTGTCGAAGTGGCATTTGCCTGCAAAATTGGGTAAAATACTCGCAAACGTCGATCAGGATGGTTCGTGTAAGCGATTCATTCCATCCCAGTGCTTATCCCAAATCAGCGGCCGTAATTACTACACCACGAACTCAGACTAATGCCGTTTCAATTTCTAGGTCGTTATGAAATTTAGGCAACTTTGATTAAGACCGAGCCGATGTTTGGTGTCAGGTATATATCCAGAATTTGTTTTGAGATGGGTCCAATGGCTTGGGAAGGGGGAGGGAAGGGTCAAATGTGTGTCTGGGCATGGATTGTATATTAAAAAATATATAATTACGCCTGAAATAGTTATACTATTTTTCAGGGTTGGCCAAAACCATGTTCACTTTAATAACCAAAAGAACAGGCTTTTTTTTTTTTTGTTTAAACCAGGTTTTTGGGTTTAAACCGGGTTTATTTGGTTTAAATACTTCGCTTTATTTATATTACTTTTGGATAGAAATACGTGTTTCTCCTTACTGTTATGCAACAGCGGGATTATGAATGGGGGGACATACAGCTACAGCTTGAAGTGGAACCCAAACCACTACCCGGTTTGCACATGATAGAAATTATCCTCCACCTGAAATCGAACCCGGGACCTCTAAATAACAAATGCGATGACACCTGATAGAAATACGTTGTACTGATCTTGCATACTTGTGAATATAATTATTAAGAGTCACTTCAGAAGAATAAAAAGATACACAACTACACAAGTGAAATCACCGTACAGAGTTATGCTAGCTAACTAACTAACACTTTGGCTTACAGAACTCGCAAATTCATCGCCGCAGTAACAAACGTTTGCCATTGTATTCTGTCCGGGCAACATCGAGCCAGTTTTCATCATGAACAAGTACTTCTCGAGTTATACACATTTATAAAATAAATGGACAATTTCAAAAGGCTACAGAGCGCAGATCTAATTTAGTCCCACCTAGTTCACTGAGTCAGAAATACAGCGACTTAATTTGCATATCAATAAAAGAAGTGAATAAAGATAGTACGAATTATTTGAGTTCACTCTGGCTCTGAACTATCCATACAGAAAATACTTTTGATTTCAATAAATTAGTTTCCTGGGGTTATCATAAAAAATCTTGTACGGAATTTTGGTGTATTTTATCAATACTAAACATTATTGGAAGAAAAGAATATTTAGAATTTTTACTTTGATTGCAATTGCATAATAATGTACGTCACTGGATGCAGTCGATAAATTCTGCCAACTTCTATCAATATATTTAAGAAGAGTTAATTTGGCTTCTCTGTGAAACAACAGGTATTCAGGCACACAGAAAGATACAATATGGTTTCGTTTCATTTGTTTAGGCTTAACGCCCTTATGTAATAGCAAGGTTATGAAGGACAAGACCTACTGCTTACAGTGACATCCTAACCACTACTCGGTTTGCACTTTAGAGAAATTATGTGGCCCCATCGAGAATCAACCCTGGGCCCCCTTGATTACAAGGAAAAAATGATATAAAATTAATGCAGAAGTTTTAATAACTGGAATCGTCACCATGAAGTTCACACTGCTTGTGGAATTTTTGCTTTTAATTTTTTTGGTTTAAACCAATTGGTTTTCTCACAGAAAAAAAAAAAAAACTGGTTTAAACCAGCCAACCTTGCTATTTTTCCATAAAACTCTGAGTTGGGGGGTCCGGTCCCCCTGGACCCACCCCCTAAATACGTCCCTGTTTGGTTTTTATTCAACTTCGGTTTTTCGTAATTTTGTTCAAATTCCGATGTTCAATGAAAAAAAAATGGTTCCACCAAAAACCGGTGTTTGATCGAAAAAAATGAAACTGGTTTTTAAGTAAAATTAAAACTGGTTGCGGTTCTTTTAAACTTTTTTCCCCCCATCGCTAATTGCAATGAACATGTACATAAATGAACAGTAATATTCACACACACACACATGTTGAGCAACATATTTACAAATTTCAGTTCACTATTCCCGTTTATTTCCAGGAAGATATAAAATAAATCATATGAATCTTCGCCCACATGTTGATCACGATTATTGCAGTTTGCAGTAATATTTCATACGAATTTGGTTCAATACCTCATGATTTGGCAATAGTTGTAAAACTGCTGACGTTTAGTTCCAAAAACAACTGACGTGTAGAACTTAAATTCCTTACACAATTTTTCTTTCATTTAATATACTAGTACTCCGGGTTCACACTTTATTTTAATTTCCAAATATATGTATACACACAAAACTACCTTTTAACACAATAAATAGTCATCGCGATGATGAAGCTTTCTGGTTGAAGATCTAAAGTACCTCCGAAAAGTAATTGTTTCACTTACCAAGAGAACAATAATAAATATATCCTCGCTAGTATTATTAATAATAAATTTGTCCTCCGTGCGTAGACATCTTTATTCAGTTAGCTTTATTCACGGTAACTAACTATACTAGAAATCCAAGGATTCTTCTGGCTGCTGCTTCCACAGTATTGATAAAACAACGGGTACAAAATTATTTCAAGTACTTTGATGATTGACTGCTGCACCGAAGTAGCATTTAGAACCTACGTCTCTAAATCATGAGCTTTATAAAACAAGCACAAGAACAATAGTGTCTATACGAAACTGGATTTATATAAAGGCGACTAAGCTGACTAGTAAGTATCCTGTTTTAGGCTACAATGTTTCGAAAGGTTTAGGTATTCAAAAAATAACGTGAAAGTTGAAGGAATCAGCAGAGCTGATGGGTTTCTCTATCTCTCACCAAAATTAGTAGGGATTCCCCGTAACCTTCAATAAAATATGTTCAAGTCTGTGCACAATGTCCTTCGTTCAGTCGCTACAACGATTTTGTTTAAAAGCTATCTTCTGCATGCGTCTGCTACTATTTAGAAGGAATGTCAAAGTCAGATATCTTGAAATACATGCCTCTTCACAGAAATAAAACTTACCATATAATTAAACATCTTTATTTAGCACAAAAAAAAGGTAAAAATAACTTTTGACGAATCATCATCCAGAGTGATTTGAGCTGCATTCGACCTCCATAGAAGAACTACAAAGCAATAAATCAAAGTCGGCAATTCACAAAACTGAAAGAATGAAAGTGCTAAGAAATGATTCGAAGTAATGTAAGTTGTTTTTTGTCTTTAATAACGAAAAACTTCTTTAAAATTAAATATGTCATTTAGCGAATTTTCGTTTTCATCTTAACTATCAGCAACAACCTGCCTTTGCAAGTACTTGAAATCAGCCTCCTATTTCTCTATATAACTGAGCTGTGCGTAACAGCAGTCGATTGGAAACATGAAATAAATTTGGATCAACAATATATGATAAACAACATCGAACAGTTCAGCAAATAATTTCAATAAAGGACGAAAGAAGTTTGTACAATCTGTCTCTGCTGACATCGAGCTGTACATAGTAGTTTCATTACAAATATACAAAACAATATTTCGAGTCATCAAACATCCTGTACAGGCTAACAAACATTTGTAAATAAAAATCTAAAGCAGCTTCACTAAGAAACCTGGAATTTTTACGAAATGATTATATATTTAAATATATATAGTTTATAACGGGAACTTATCTTGTATGACGATTATACATACAATATGTGGCGCAGTAAGTTTGCTCGGTTTACGACAAAAGGATCACTACAAAAACTACATTGTTTCGACTTCACATTCGTTTGCAACTTTTTTACTTATATATCTTTCATGAAACACCTTAGCATTCTGATATCTACTTGATTCAGTAACAGGGAAAAAATAATAATGGAATGACGTAGAAGCAAATAATTTTGCAGTTAATACTAACAGTATGGAAACAAAGCAAAATAAATCTCTTTATCATCACTTATTACATTGGTTCAAGACCATTTATTCTGGCTGAAGTAAAAACGTAGAGCGAAAAGTTGGGTTCTATGGACCAGTGACTAGTTACTATGGCCGATCAACATTCAATAAATTGATCAAGAGAGATTCATACTATTTAAATAATCTATAGTTCTCACTTTGAATAAATTGCCATATTATGGAAGATGAAACCAACCATTGACCGTTACGCCTAAAGAGCGTTATAATAACAGTATAAAAGAAATAAAAAGAGAGAAATGCTATAAAGTGTATGTTTATTTTGGAACCTAAATAAATAACGTAATAGATAAATCGTGTATGTATGATCTGAAAAAAAAAAAGTAATGAGAACTCCAATGGACAACATAAGCAGTGCTACATACTATCATACCAAACATAGCACCATTCGCACAATAAAAAAACGCATGTCAAGGTGTGGCTCATTACAAATACCTCATCAATGGTTACAAACTATTTATTCATTATGAATAACTTGTAAACATAAAGGACCTATCAATATAATACAACTTTCTATCATCAGAAAAACCATACATTATGCCATTCACATCAACACGAATATATATTCTTGTAACACATACAATAACACACAGAGTGGCATCAATACCAAAACATTTTTACCTTTTATTTTTAGGTGTTGTTTTTAAGTCGCATCGCGCTTTCTTTTTCAGATTTAAATTTGATTGCTCATCAAGCAGTCTTTTCATTGAAGCTGCATCTTCAATATAAACGTCATTTGCGCCCGAATATCCACTACCACTTCCTACACTACCACCAACGTCCGAAGGTCCAATATTCTGATTGCCTTCGCTTCCCGACATTTCACACTGGCGCTGAGAACAAACTTCCATACTCTGATTTCCGTCAAATATTTGATCATCACTTTCGTATTCTTCGTCTACTAAAGACCTTGACGATGACGGTGTGGATCCACCAACAGAGATGGAATGAACAGACGCACTCACTCGCCTTGATATATTACTTGACGTAGGAACTGAACTATCAGCCCTACTTGTTGATGGTGTTGAAGTACCTGTATTACTTGCACTCGTACTTACTGCATTTGTACTAGTTGCAGCAGTTATACTGGAACTTGATTCTGAAGATCTCGGGGGACTTGAAAACACAAGTTGGGGCAGTTTATAGTTTGGATTCATATTTTGCTTATTCATAAGTTCAATTATGAGATTAGAAATATCCTCCCTTTTATGCGTGACAACTTCTTCTGGAAACCAGTCTGTTAGGGTCTTGATTGGTAATGTATAATCCTTTATTGGAGTCTACAAAAAAAATTCAAAATACAATATTAGTTCTCCTTGAACAATAAATAAAATAAAACCTACAAGATAACCTACAAGATAATTGAAATAAATCATTTTTATGATTTTTACCTTAACATTGCTTCTACTCTATTTTCCAGTGTTTTCCTACAGGCAATCATGAATGTACTATTAAAACTTGAATCACATTTCGGCAAAACCTACGTGATTTCTTATTAGAAAAATAAAAATGGATTTTCTTCCATCAGAAATATACTTTCTCTGTTCGCCTTAAACATAGGCAAATCATTCTGACAAAAGTTTCCAGGATTTTCCTGTTTCACCTAAAGAATGTAGGATTAATAAATTAATTCCTATCCTTGCTCCAAAAGAGTGCAAACTTGTGACAGGATAGGCCATAGCCGTCTCTTTTCCTATAAAAAAATAAATAAAGAGTATGATATAAGCGAAGGCGATTGCTGTTTAGCCTCAGCAGTTCAACGACGAACATATAGCACAAGCTCGTTTGTTTTAACACATGGAACATAGAAATAATAACTATCAATGTTGTAATATTCCACTTTCTCTTATTTTTACTTTCATTCCGATAAACAGATGTGGCCTGTCATATGTGTGACGGATGACGTTCCCCAGCAAGAACTCCTCCGGGAGGCATGATCTTAGTTTAGGTGTCATACCAGCATTAGCCTAGTGAAACTGAGAAAAATCCTGGAAAACTTTAGTCAGGATGGCCGGTAGTAATCTGCTTGCCTTCACAGTATAATTCCAAAGTCCGTGACTAACCTCTGACCACGTGGACAGGTGAATTCATGTCCTTAACAATGTATTACCACTGAAAGCTAAATATACAGAAGCAGACTACAGACTAACATAACTCAAATACAAACAGTTTTACTGAAGAAAAAAAAAAACTGCAAGATGTGATTATAGTAACACTCCCACGTTATTTACACACAGATAGAAGACCAACAATTTTTTTGATCTGATAACGTCATGATGCGCTGAAGGCTAAACGAATGCTAATTTGTACTTACCGGTGTTGATAAGTAGTCTTTAAAAGATGAAATTTTCTCTCACGAAGTAAAAAAAAAAAGATTAAGAAATCAACGAAAAGAAAAAGTACTGGTACTTAACGTGGCCTGGACTTCTATAATGGTGAAACAGTGGAGTCAGCCAGATACGTAATTGAAGCAGGGGTTAAAATTGACTAGGTACATAACACTACATCTGCTGATTTAATTGCTGTAACGTAAGGTATTTTGTGAATCAATGTTAACAGATGTGAAGAAAACCGGTAGTGATCACTTTTTTCAGCAAACATATTCTCCTAGCCCTGGTCCCATCCCTAACACCCCACCCCCAAATGCCACTATTGTCTAAGTTAGGTTAACCACATAGTACCATATATTTATGGAACTTGTAACACTAACAGTTTCTTTCACAGCTGGTAACATTAATTCGCAAGATACCTTACGTTACAGCACCCACATATTCTTGACCTACGGCACGAACGGAAGTATGGTGGTCATTCTCACGCTCGACCACCTTTACCTTCCCAGGTGCCCAGGAATACCAAGGACATTCTGGTACTCAATTTGATAGGAGCCTGAGTGCACCTAAGAGCTCAGGCATGGGAACACTGCAAGAAAAGTCTTCAGCGTGCTGGCCGGGATCTGAACCTAGGCTCATATTCATAGTCCCCGTACTATTCATAGTCAGACGCACTACCGCCTCAGCCACGGGGACTCCCTATGTCTATTAAAATTCAATTTAACTTCACCCTTATTTCTATATATTACTGCGAACCACAGACTTCCCGTATTGTCACTGTAAGGAAGAAAGCAATCACCGACATGAGGAAAACACGTTTTTTTTTAAAGGACCAATAAGCAAATCAACTTTCCATTTCAACTATTTTGACAAAGATATTCACCCAACTATGTAACATATTCAGGCATTTCGCACGTATATATTAAGAATAAACATGCAAAATGAAAAGTTAACCTGACAAGTTAATGCAGTGATTATTTTCAATTTATATGTCTATGGCGACAGTCTAGATTACATATACAGGGTTCCCACTCATTTGCCAAGATCAAATTCCCTGACTTTTCCAGGTACCTCATTTTGTATATATATATCATAATTCCATGGGAAAATAAAGATCATAGTTGCATGAAAATAAAGATACATCAAAATATTTTACTGTATTCGTTTCTTAAATTGCTTCATGTACATTGGCACATTAGCCTCCAAGTAATTTCAAAAACGATCTAACATTAAAAGCCTAAATGAACTTCAAACAATAAGCTATCAAATTCCCTGACTTCACCAGGTTTTCAGACATTTTAGTGAAAATTCCCTGACTTTTCCAAGGCTTTTTAGTGCTAAGCTGGATTCCCTGACTTTTCCAGGTGAGTGAGAACCCTGATATAACTTCTGCGAAATAATCGTGTTCTCAATAACAAAATGGGAAAATACAATGTTTCAAATATCCAAATGTGAGAAGACAGAATAAGTGCTAAATAAATACGTTATGAGTATTTAATGTTTAATTTTATTGCTCCGTGCGTAAAGAGTTTTAACAAGAAAGCCAAATAACTATTTTATTATAGTGCGTAATACTAATGCAATGTGTAGCGCGGACTGATGTTTTAACTTGCTATTTGCCTGTTAATGTTCCTGCTAATAGATGTTACTTAGTAAGATTTGAAGTCGAGAATTTAAATAAGAAAATATTTAATCGGAAAAAAAGTACATAAACACACACAAGTTATCTTCACCTGAGGATGTTATCCGATGTGAGTCCGGAACGCGTTTCGTGAAGTTTTATGAATAAATATTATCACAACTCAGGACTAAGCTACACGTAAGAAAAGTATCAACTGACATTTTTCGTTCTCCGAGAGAGAGAGAGAGAGTCGTTATTTAACCAAGTTTCTTTTTGTAAATTATAATTTTGTATCTGTTGTAGTGTATTTAAAGTGGAATAGGGAGACAACAAATGATAGGGAAACGATGTTTTAGATTGAGATAGAGATTAAGAAGTAGTATCTTCAGAGCCTTTAATTTATGGGAGAATTGATCTCTTGTAATTAATACATGGACGAATAAAGAATATCCGAACAGAATTTTACTTAAATACAAACTTTTAATTCTTATCCCTGCACAATGTTCCCAATCGTTCACAGTACCCCTGGACTGCTGTTACCTGTAATCAACGGAGCATTATAAATCTATATCCAGGAAAAAGAAAAAAAATCCTACTCTTCTTAATATGTAGTGGTCGAACATTTGGTACCATTACAACTATTTGGTCAAGTCACAGCGCATGAACGTACATCACATACAATATTATGCATGCATTTTATCTTCTTTGAAACTAGAACGTAGGTGAACAGACACAAAATTCTGAATGCATATCTCGTTTCTATACAAAGCTGTCTTTTTGTAGAAAATGTGTGTTGAATATGCGGTTCTACATATAACATGTAGTTAACATTAGGATTCTGACATCTATACGGCTGTACAAAGTCGAACAAAAAACTGCTGTGTGTATGACAAGGAACTCTTTTCTTTCGTATTAATCACACAATACTCAGTATCAGACGAATTATAAGCCAGAAGCTGTTGAGAGATGCTTACATAGTTCAAAAGTGTTCATAAATAAACATTGGATATATTTTGTAGAGAACATACCAGGAGATCAGTCTTCCAGGAATAAAAGTGGGGAAGTTAAAAGACCCATATTTAATCTAGGTATTTGCCTATTGAATCTCAGGAAAACACTGGAAAAACCTTAGGATGGCCGGCAGTAGGTCTCGAATCTGTTTGCCTACCCAGCACCGCAATTCCACGAACTTTTGGACTAGGTGTGTAATTTATGAACACTTTTTTTTTTTTATAAAATTACCTATAGTGGATTTTGTAGAAAACTGACACTACGTGGGTTCTGTACTACAGAACATCATGTAAAGGAAAAGAAAAAGAGTAGATAATTAACCAGAACTTACCTCAAAGAAACTCTCCACATACTGGAGGACATACACCCCACAATCTACGAAGTTATTTTGCTGTGGGACTTTAGGGCAGGCGCCTTTAATAGTGTCCTTATTGAACTCACGTTCACGGCCCATTTTAATTTTATATTCAATTTTTAAATAGTCACGTAATGTGGCCACGACTCTTGTTCGACTTGTACCAGCAAGGGAGTCAAAGATCAAAATGCACGGCCTGTAGAGAGAATAATGAACAAACTTATAATTTTGAAGTTATAGTTAACTGCGAATCAAGAGCATATTTTTTTTTTATTTCAATACACCATTGGGAGAAACGCTATCTAATTATTTCATATTACAAACTGTTAAGATCATTTTGAATTAGCTCCAAATCCACATACCATAGCACTAAAATGTTAATTTTCGAATACCAGTTTTTTTTCACGTCCATTTGTCTATTTTTCCCCAGGCCATTACATTACAAGTTTTCTTATTGTAAACAAACAAAAAATGTTTATCAATTAAAAGAAGCATATACCAAACACACATTATTTCTTCAAGTCATTGTAAAGCATTAACAAACTATTAATCTACTAACTAAAATGGACATATTCTAGTAATTTCAAACAAAAAATACAGTAGAATATCCCTACCAGAAGGCCAGTTAAGAAAATTGTTCAGTAACTTTTTATTTTTTAAGTACAACTAGCTAAATATAAGTCAGTTTTTATACTTATATATATAAGTAAACTTCCATTACAAAAATTAGCTCAGATCCAGAATTTAAGAAATATGGGTTACCTTTCTGGACGTTTAGTTGAAACTGGTTAGAAAAATTTATGGAACTAACCAATACTCTTTAAAAATAAAGAGTTTAAAATGAAGATTTGCTGTGCATGTAAAACCCAACTTCGAAACACATTTTATTCACACGGTTCCATACGTATTACTTCACATTCTTCTTGGCTGAGGAATGGCCGGTTACTTTACTTTTATAAATGCATACATACCATCTATCATTAATCTACAATGCTTATTTTCTTCCAAACAAACAATATAAATACATATAAGGTAAATTTAAGACAAATGAAGGAGAAAAAAGGATAATACTTACAGCTTAAGTTTCGCATTAGATCACACATATTCACATAAAAAAGTCCCTATATTTCGTGTATTACACGTTTTCAAGTATACAGGAAGAGAGCGAAGTTCACAAAGTACAAGTTTGAAGAGACAGTGGCGTCACGTAGCGGACAAAGCATCAAAACTGGAGAACACCTGACTGCTGTAGCGCGTAGATTTCCGGAACTTGAAATAATAATAACTGTATAGAGTGTAAGTACAAGGTGGGATCGTGGATGGAAATGTGCTGAAAATGCCGACTTACAACCAACGCTTCCAGGAGGCTCTAGTCAACCGAGGCTACCCTTCTAACCAAACAGATCCGCCGTGCATCCTCGCACACTCAACCCACCGGCTCTAATCACCCAGTTCCATCCTAAACTAACCAAGGTCAAACAAATCCTACACTCTAATTTCCACATTCTCCAATCTGACCCAGATTAGTTTTTCAACATCTACCTAATCTTAGAAACATCTTGGTCCGTACGAATCCCTCCTTACCACCACACCAAACCGGCGCACAGACATGCCAGAGACCCAGATGTAAGGTCTGCTCCATTTTCATCACTTCTCCCACAATAACTATCAATACTGCTAATGGTCGGTACATCCTCAATCCCAAGGGTACATGCCACACCCCTAATGCTATATACATCCTAACCTGCAAGTTCTGTGATGCCTTTTATGTGGGGGAAACAAGTTGTGCTCTTAACATTCGAATTAATAACCATCGTCACTTCTGTACTATCAACAAACCGGATGCCCCAGTTTCCTTGCACACCGAGTCCCACAATACCAATTTTGATCTATCTTTCCTGGTTGCCATAATCCACATGTTACCCCCTACGACCAGCACCTCAACACGCCGTCTGTGGGAGAATGCCTTTATTCACGGTTTGAGCGCGAAAATAAAACCTGGCCTTAACCTTCAATAACTCTAAGCTCCCCTTTTCCTCAGCATTTTCAACACATTTCGACCCACGATCCCACCTTGTACTTACACGTTATACAGTTATTGTTATTTCAAGTTCCGGATATCTACACGCTACAGCAGTCAGTTGTTCTCAAGTTTTGATGTTTTGTCCGCTACGTGTCGCCATTGTCTCTTCAATCTTGTACTTTGTGAACACGTGAACTTCGCTGTCTTCCTCTCTACTTGAAAAAGTAAGAATACACGAAATATAGTGACTTTTTTTTTGTGTGTGTGTACATGTGGAATATGTGCGATCTAGTGCGTTAGTAAGCTCTAAGTAATCCTTTTTTTCTCCTTCACTTGTCTAAAATTTACCTTATAAATATATATTTATAATTATTATTATAATTATTATTATAATTATATATTAATTACCTGAGTAAGACAAAATAGAACCAACCTGAGACAAAGTTGACTAAACACAATAAATAAAATCAATTTAAATTAAATTCTATTTAAATACTTCAGAACGTACATACTGAAGTTAAGTAATTTCAAAACTTGATTTAAGGTGAGAGCCAAACAACCTTTTCAGGGAGGGGAGGGGATACATTCAGAGTATAGAAGAAGAGAAAGACGAAAGAAAAAAAAACTGAGCATCAATAAGAAAGAAGCATGGTTGACATCTGTTCAGTTACCCTCAGGGTCGCCACTCCCATACTCAGAACAAGTCTGAGTCCATGAGAGACTTCTTACAAAAAATAATTACTTCAAATGCCTCATTCTGTAACAAATTTTCCAATGGACATTTCAGTTTTCACCGTCCTTATATATTTTACAATTTGTTTGAGTGCATCAGATTAAATAATATATATATATATATAAATTTCGGCGCTACGGTTTTTTGTTACATAGAAATATAGCATGAAATACTGATAATTTAATCTCCTACGTCATAGAACGAAAATCATCTTCTGATTGGTTTGACGTAATCAATTTGTACTATTTCCGCAGTTATATGCTTCTCCCTATGTTACGTTCCTTATTCAGAAGTTTCAAGACGGAAAAACAGGAAAGAGAAAGATCATTCACATCATCACTTAACGAAATAATTAATGTACAAATCTGCAGAACACACTTCAATAAGTTAAAACACCAAAACATGTTTTTAATTACAGAAATTGCTCGAAACAAGTCAGTCTTAACTTGCAGTGCTCCTCTTATCGCTAGTTTGTGTCAATTTTGATGTCTTGATGATTTGGCTCAATTGGTTAGCGCACGCAACTTTTAACTTTTTATACTTTCATCTAAGGCTGTTCGAATCCTATCAAAGGCCGTGTTTTATTTTATTTCACGAAACGCAAGAGTAAGTTCAATGTAATAGTTTCAATTTACATTTTTGTTTCCTACATGCTTTTATTATTGTTTTTTTACAATGACATATTAAATCTATTCAATATATTCACAGGTTACAAGTAGTACGTTAAATTGTTTACAGATGGCAGTAACGAGCACTATTAATTCATATACTTTTAAGTTATTGAAAAATGCTTCACTAGCATTCATTAAAAAAAGTAAACGATTGTCGGATGTAAAAACCCACATTTTTTTGCAGAAAGATAAGTAATTCTTTTTAAATACAAGAGTTCTAAAGAGCATTATTAGAAGATATCTTATGATTTAATGATGAAAAAAGAGCTACTATATATTAATGTTGAAGCTACCAAAATATATCAGTATCTTATTATATTGTAATAAGAAGTATTAAGATAAGAATAATAAGGTAATAAGAAGAAGTATTAAAAGTAAAAATCAATTTTAAATTAATAGAACGAACTAAACGACGTGTTAAGGCATACAGAAACGCTATGCACCACTTATACTATTTCTTTGGATCCATTTCTGCCATCTCTTGTTAACAATACTAACAATCAAATACCAACTGTATGTTAATGAAAAAACAGTCGGCAAATTGATTACGTCCGAATTAGCGCAAGACTGAGACTGTTTCGAAGCAAGTCTTCATTACTCTTGAGAAGTGCATCACAGAACGAAAAGAAAATGTTTCCCGTAGTCTACTTTAACAGGAGAATTTTTTATTACACTTAAAAAATCAAAAAACACTGAACTGCTGAAC
>JAGDQP010000178.1:63655-161035 GCA_022664845.1 Lepisma saccharinum
TCCAAATGTTTAAAGTGAAAATTAACTTCGAAATAATAATTTAAAAAAATTAAAGGCACTGCGTTAAATACCACGCTATTAATTTCGGTGGTTTGTCCAACAACTCAAAGTCTTTCGATGTCATGTCTGTGTGTGGATCGAGTGAGCAAATCGCATTTGCTAAGAAGTGGTCTTACCTTAAATGATTCGGCTACTATGATGTACCTTGCAGTCAGGTGTTTCTTTTCATACTGAAACCGGAAGATTCCTACGTTCCAAACAGATTTAAAATGGCTAAAATAGTTAAGGTTAACTGCTTATACAATTCCTAAGAATCCTGTCAGTTTCATATGGAATTCCAATGCTAACAAAACGTTACGGATTTCCTGAAGTACTACTCTCAACTCTCAAATATGTTCTGGGGTGTACATGCACACTACGTAGACGTCCAGTATGCTTCAAAAGTATAGTAAAAGTGATTAACCTAAACTGTTTAATCTATTTTAAATTTTTAGCATCAGAACCTTTCCATTTCTTCCAAAATTTAAGTTACACCTGAATTAAAGTAGTATCGTACTAGCACCGTAAAAGCACTTGACAGTAAATGTACAACGCGTACTTAAGAAACGCTCCATGGCAACCAAAGTCTTTGAACTCCTGTATAAACCACAGAGAGATAAACAATGTGCTATCTAATGGTATAAAACAGCCGTCTGACGCCTATTCCAAACCTTCCCAACCACTTGTTGCATCTTGCACAATAAGAAAATTTCTACTGAAACAAACCAATTACAGTAACTCCTGAAAATAGGTATAAACTACTTTGAAATGTGCTCGGAGAAAATAGTAGTAGTAAAAGAAAAACATCAATCATTCTTGTTTTGCACCTTTCATTGGAAATATATAAACGAATAAACTAATTGCTTCCCTAGAGTATGATGCAACAAATTTTCAATTAAAAAAAATAATTAAAAAAAAAAAAAAAACTGCACGAATTTGTTTAATAACTAGTAACTATAACAGCAGTATCTATTTACATTTCATACATTTTAACTGCCTAAAAATTAATGTTACCCCTAAGTTTCTTTAAATTCGGATGTACTAAAAATTAATAACATCTTCCAAAGTAAGTTAAAAATGAAGGTAGTAAGATTAGGTAGTTTAAACTAAATTTTTTTGAAGTCTTGGAAATTTTTGAAAATTATGGATCCACGGATTTCCTACTGAGTTATATTTGACGTGATTTTAAATATTTATAAACTTCGTTAGTAACAAGAAGTGATGCGGAGCATACATAGTCGGGGAACTGTGTATGTGCTACCACCAGGCTTCAGCAGGGAGGATCCTATTTGGATCTACGGTGTCCAGAATGCAGCAGCAGCAACAGAAAAAAACAAACGGGTTTTCAGACTAAATTCACGATTATTATTATTATTATTCCGTCCGTCGACAGTAATTTAATTTTACCTTCCACAAGCAATAACAGGGTCAACGTATTAAATAGGTTTGGTTAGGTTAAAAAGTAAGGAGTGACCGTTCGTTTGTAGTTTGAACGCTAATTCCAACAAGCATGTTCCTTCTCTGCTCCGCTCCATGTTCACAAATTGGGTAAATCACTGAGAAATCCTAAAATTTCCCTCACTCTTCTCTGATTTAAAGAAAATTCTGACTTTTTCATGCTTTTTCCTTAACCGACTAAATACCCTGATTTTTTTTAGGTTTTCCAGGCCGCTGGACACTTTCTGTCTGTGTCGCTGGAAAACTTTCACAAAGACCTTTTAAACGACACCTCAATCACCTTCGTAGTCCAAATAGTTCCTAAGTTAAAATTGTCTATAGACGGAGAGATGATCTATTCGGCTTTGACCCCGTCTCGACGAGACCTTTCCAACGACACCTCAACCATATTCGTCGTCCTAGTTGTTCCTGAGGAAGTTGCAGACAGAGGACATTGCAGTGATACGAGGTTTCCGAGCTTTAGCTGCTCAAGCCTAAAAACTAGTCAATAAAACACAAAGCTTACACTCGTACTTACAATATCATATACATTACATGGCATTAAATTGGTTTTGAGACTAGAAACGTTCACATTCTTAAAATCTACGGAATATTTAATAAATTCTGAATTCTATTTGACCATCATATATACATGGTACTTTTTTTTAAGTCCTGCCGGATTTTAGTGTTGTGAACTCGAGACGGAGAGTCGGATCAACATGAAATAACTTATAAAGTGTGCGTGAAAGTTTGAAAATTTGGACTTGGCAACATTGTGCCTTTGTGAACTCGAGACGGAGAGTCGGATCAACATGAAATAACTTATAAAGTGTGTGTGAAAGTTTGAAAATTTGGACTTGGCAACATTGTGACGTCAGCCTGTCTCGAACAGCAAGCAGTGGTTTTCAAGATGGCGAAAGTTCAGAAGAAGATACAATGTGTTCTGTGGTTGCTGAATTTAAATAGTGTATTACAGTGAGCAAAGAGGTACAAAAAGGAAGTTTTGTATGGTAAGAGTATAAAAAGGTGGTTTCATAACTTCAAACTGGAACTGTTGCTTATAGTATATGAAGACGAGGAAGAGAATGAAAAGCCATTAGACGTATAACTGGAACAAAATTAAACTCGCTTGACACGCCTCGAGATATATTAACATTAGTCCTAGCCAACTTCTCATTTGTCTTCTAATGTAAATCAGGATATATACATATATATAAGGAAAAAAAAAACAAAAAACCTCTGAATTAGTCAACGTAGGAGTCGCGTGGAGGAACGTTACATTATCATACTTTGATTCTTCAAGCTGGTCCTCTCAATACAAAGGATGTTCACAATAGTAATCACATATACCAAATACGTTCTCACGAATATTATCCGAATTATGAATTATCCGAAATCATTGTTAGAACAAAATTCTTAGGAAAAACAAATTAATATTGCTCTCTAAAAGTACTTGCTAGGAGCGAAGAAGAGTTAAGTCAACATCCTTTACAACACCAGGTAGGCTTGATCAAACAACATGGTTCATTATTGATCACGTCTCTGAAATAATGTGCGTTTTCTCTTGTTCCTTCAATTTGTTTTCTATTTCCTTGAACCGTATTTCCTTTCGTTCAGTCAGGTCTAACTACGAACGTTTCGCTCCCGAATCAAACTAATACACAATTACACCACCCCATACAAACATGGATTGGTTAAAACAGCTATAAAATTTCTTATACATCTGCTATCAAATCACCTTTGAACATGATTTTGAGAAAGCGAAACATTGTTTGAAATGCTTAACGAAGGAATACGGAAGTGAAACAATTACGAAAAAATATTTTGGGCCATTTTAGTAGCTAATGATTTCGATTGTCGATTCTACAGGTCGATTGCAAAGACAGAGTTTACTCTTAGTTTAAGTTAGGCTTATGTTTAACGTCAATTTGGAATATACCTAGCCTACGTCTATGCAATCGGGCGATTAAATATGTTTCCAAATTTTATTTATGTGTTACTCAAATTTATGTACAACATTCAACCAATACAAATGGAATATAATATTAAGATAGAATATACTTGTAACGAAGAAATTATGTAGCAATTAAGCTTCAAAACAACAGAAATAAGCTCAGGGTATACTCACTGTTTAATCGCTTCTCCTTTAACAATTTCAGTGGGTGGCCTTTCGCTTGGTTTCTTCTCGGCAGCTCCCTGAAGAAAAGAACATCACAGTGTATAACAAAAGTTGAACATTCAGTGTGCACAAAACCGAACTTCTAGATTATTCACAGCTGAAGCAAAAGTACAACTGTAACTGATGATGCATGCATATTTAACTTTTACCATTGTTGATACTGGATATGGGTAAACAACAATCTATGAATATAAATCATACATTAAATATGGTGCAGAGTTTTTACGGGAAACGCACCAGTAATGGACACTTTTCACCGTTATAATTTTTAACTCAAATACAGTTCAAACGTATTGACCAAATGAGAATGTTATACGTTCTCCATGCTTTCTTATAGTTACTTCTACCCATTACTTTCATTAACATACACTTTTTGAGAGTAAATAACTTTTTTTGTCTAACAATGTTTTTGTACCAGTGATGGACACGGAAAAAACTGGATGTTCCAGTAATGAACATACTGTTCAACTCAAAATAATTTAATTAATCATTGCTGATGTTGCGAATATGAATACTAAACAAGATTATATTTTAAATGCTTTTCTTCGATTATCTGATTGTTTCATGGAATTCCACTGAGTGATCATTCCGAAGGTCCTGAGTTCGAAACCAGCGGTCGACCATCCTTACTGAGGTTTTAACAGGGTTTTCCTCAGTTATAACAGATGCATGCCCTGATAGCACCTTCAATTAAACCTGTCCGACTCCTTACCGATTCCTTTCCCCTACCCTATTCCGGTCTAAGTCACAGATTCCTTGTGGCCATAAAAATTCAAATTCTATGTTGTAATTAGTATCTAAAACTACAATTAATCATTTCATTAATGGGCATCCAAGTGTCCATCATATATATATATATAAAATTCCTGGCAAACAACAAACAGAATTACGATTTCTCCCTCGAATTAGACAAGGGGGACTCACTTTTTGTGCGCGTGTTCATGAGTTCAATTTCCGCTGAGGGCTATTGAAAGGAGTGGTTCGGAGCTCATTTTAACAAAAACTGTTAAGTCTCATCCTTAGAAGCTCATAAGCTTGCTTAGGACGTTAATAACATCTCAATCAATCAAGGATATTTATTTCAACCCAGTAATGAAAAGTGAGTGTCCGAAACAACAAAAACTTATTTTGCCGTACCGGTAATGGGACATCCCCTGCTTTGCAAAACAGTTCTAAATTATAGTTGTTTTGGCCATTTATATGCTTGAAACACAGACATTTCAGAATACATAATAGTGCAGAATAACAAAAGTATTCGTTATTGTAATTTCATGAATAAACAACGAAAGTTCTTACATTAATCACTTGCTTAACAGAATGCATGGAAGAGTAGGTGAGACCATGGAACAAACTTCAACATCATGTCAGAAATACTAGATGAAACCAACGACGAGCCAATAATATTCAGTGGCATCAGAACACACTATATTAAATTTTCCTACGTAGGTGAAATGATTCCCGCCCTTAAGAAAATCTTATTTTACAAAATTTCCCTTCAAGTGTCCATTACTGGAGCTTTTACCTTATGCTTTTCACAAGGACAGTTTTACGCATAAACAACAAAGTGAATTTATTTTGATAACCCATTGAACAATTCACAAACGTTGAATTTTTTTATTCTCATATACGCATGCACTGATAAACCTTCACTTTGCTCATATATAAACGTACCAATAGGTAAACGGTATCCTGTGGCACTTCTCCACTAAACAGTAGTAGCAGTAATAGTAAATAATAATAATAATAATAATAATAATGAAAAGCACAGAACTGTTGAAGCCAATTAACAAACTTCTCACATGACGAAATTTTCCCATTCGTAACGTCTGCACTTCAAGAGAAGCGCGATTATTTAACTACATTATTAAAATATACTGCCAAGATTGTAACAATCAGATGAACTGCAAGTCTCTGCAAGTAATGCTTTGTGAAGTTCAAAATGTAGCAGATAACACGGTGTCTCAGTGGTAGAGCGCTCACCTCTGGTCACGGGTAGTGCCATGTGGTGTGATGTACAAATACCGTACGTGTGGATTTTCTAAAGGTTCTCTCGTTTCCTCCCACTTTCTTCATTCCACCAATTCCCCCCATCATGATCCATTCGGCCTGAGCCAAAAGTTGCATAAAGGTCATAAATAAAATTTAATTCTATTCAATGTAGCAAATAAATGTATATAATCATAAGACAAAGGAAAGCAGGAAAGCCAATTTAAGGAAAAACTACAGGCAAAGTACGTAGTGTGAGTAAAGACACGTGCTTTTACTTATAAACAAATAGTAGTGGAAAACGGACGGAGCCGACTACAGCAACCGAAGACGGCCGATGATGCAAACATCTAAAACTGGCTATAAATAAATTTAGTGAATTCCGAGACGTATTAAGTCATAAATTACGCAGTAAAATATACGTAATCATGTATTATGTGAGGTTAAACAAAAAGAGAAGTTCTAATGGTAGAAATATTTATGCAGACGTACAGCCTGGTTCTCTATTACGATATCTAAATTGTAAACAATGAGCTTTAAACTTGCTGTGGCAGAAAGTGTTCACCCATTTGTACTAGACGTTCTAGAACTTAGTTCTAACAACACTGAAGGTTTTCAGTCTATTTTTATTCGTTTATTTTTTAAGAGGTCCGTTTAAATAACTTCTTGACAACACAACGCAATATGGATTTTCGGGACTTGTTATATCGTACTTAGATACGAAGCATATAACACGAAAGAGATTTTAGCAAACATTGTTTTGTGAATCAGGAAACGACATTATAATAAGATAATGTTTGTATACGATATAATTGCGAGAGTACTGACATATCGTAACCTAACTTTCTTCTGTCTAATTAGAATCAACGCTCTGGATAGTTTAATTGTACGAACTATCAATACTTTCCATCATAATAAAGTTTATAAATCGAACTTCTTGGAATTGATTATGTTGTGTACCGAGGGTTTTAGTTATTATCTACTCGGCTACGCAAAAATTCTATCGAACAAACTGTTCCTTACATTTAGCAAGTATTTATGCCAAGTCAATATAATAGTCTTATTCTATTGGCATTACTTAAACAATCGTCCTCTCACCTAACGTACAGCATAATTAAGTTAGCGCACGGGTACAGAAAATTGAGTAAAGACATTTTTTACAGCCAAGATGATCAGCAACATTCCAACTGAGCGTTTCGAGCCTAACGAGATGGATACTTGTGTACGTAGAACTATTTCAAAACTATTGTGAGGCATGTAGTATCAAGCCTGAGAAGCAAGTACATCTATTTTTAGCGAATGTAGGACACGATCTGTACTCTAGACTGAAAAATCTGTTTGCTCCTGCTTCTCTTAACGAACAATGTGTCTCAGCTATACAACAAAAGTTGGAAGAGCACTTCACACCTAAGGTCAATATGATAGTCAAGAGTTAGATTCCATATGATGAGGCAAAAAGAACTACACACTACACCAGATTTCATAATGAAATTACGAAACCAAGAAATGAAGTGTAATTTTGCTAATGTCATGGACGACATGTTAAGGGATCAATTGGATGTCGGAATTAGGAGAGAAGACACTAGGAAGTGACTTTCGGCAAATGAAAATTTAACATTTCAAAAGGCAATTGAGATCATTGAAATCTATGACCAGGTCGAGAAAAAATCATTTTGTTCTTAAGGAATCGATCGTGGTAACAGTGACGCTACAGCTATTAATATAGTTCAACATGGAAGGAGATCAAGCAACACCAATAACAACAGAAAATCAGGGACAAATACAACTGTTTTGCGAAATCTTCAACATGCTTCAACGGTCGACGCACTGGCCACATAGCCAAAATATGCCAATCTAAAAGAACCTTTACCGACACTAAGATAGCAAATATTGGCAAGGAAGCATCTGAAGAACCTGGTAATCGAGTACAAATGTCCACTCTATACTCCAATTGGTTAGTGAATTATAGTAAAGCAGAGGAATTTAACACATCTGGTTCAAGAGTTTTGAACGATATCTTTCTTTTAGGCAAGTTAAAAGATGCAAATGGTTCAATTAATGAAGAAACCGTTCCAAAACCTATTGAAATGTATTATGAAGGACAACTCATAACATGTCCACCAAATACTGGTTTTAGTCATAATTTAAAACATCAATGCTTCAAACAAGTTAAAGCCTAACAAACAGAGCATTCAATTGATCAATAATACAGAGATTCCAGTATTTGGGTAATGTAACATTAGAAATGGAAAGAAACAACATACTCTTCTCTTTATTCTTCTTAGTTCTCTGATTGAACTGCCATCTATCTTGTTGGGTTATAACGGATTTGATACTGCATTCCCTGGTTGGAATTTCAATCAAGTTTTTCAGGAGACAGATAGTATTGAAAGAATTATCTATGCCAAATAATCAAACTATAGAAGCCGCAATAGCTACACTATTCAAACATATAGATGAATATCATAAAAAGGTGTACAATAAAGATACCGAACCAAAATTCGCAAATTTTACAGGAACCATCACATTTTAAAGTAAATACTGAAACGTTAATTAACAATATATCAGTCCAGATGTCACTGTTACAACCACAAGTTTCTAATCTTACTTCGTTAATGATGCATCAACAAGAAGGTATGAGCAGTGAGGAACTACTCACAAAACAATCGGAATGTTTTATTGGAACAGTCTACATCTCAAGTTGGAAGCAAACGTAAGAAAAACAAAACTAAGCTAAAATTTGAACCTAACGCAACACAATAGAAACCAAATGATAAGGATAAGGAAGGAGTTAACGATGAACAGCAGAAAGAGAAAGCTCAAGACAATACTGATCCATTATTATGACTGGATGAACAGGGTCTATCCCATAAACGGTTAAAACCAACATTCCTGGAACAACAAAAGAACTTCGAGCTCTTTGTTAAAGAAGGCAAACTTAAAGATGCATTGAATTAACGATTTGTGAAGGATGAACGATTCAATGAACGAAATGGAAACGTGATTATGAACTATTAGTTCACAATATCCAGTGAAAGCATTGTTAAGAAATTTCTATAAATGCTTTTGTGTGTGTGTCAAGTAAACAAACTAGGTATATTTTTATGTACGAGCAAGCAGCTGTAAGTAGTTTTAAAAAACGAAGGTAGGTTTTATGATTATTTTTTTTAAACAAACAGTTGACAACAACGTTGCTATTTGCGATAGCATTAAACAGGTGATTAACATTTTTTATGAACAGTTGATATCAATGTTGCTATTTGTGATAGCGTTATAAATTTTGTGATGAGAACATTACATTATGTTAGATCTAACTGTATCAGATTGTATTAAAACAAGTTATTGATGTAATTGTTTAGCATTGTTTTTGAAGTGTTATAGTATGCTAACAGGCACGGAGTATCGTGTGTTTTCAGTCACGGAGAGTTGTGTGCTTACAGGCACGAAGCATCTTTTGATGAACAGGGGATGGGTGAGTTCCGTGGCAGAAAGTGTTCACCCACTTGTAGTCGACATTTTAGAACTTAGTTCGAACAACACAAAGTTTTCAGTCGATTTTTATTCCTTTCTTTTTTAAGAATTTCGTTTAAATAAATTCTTGACAACACAACGCAATATGGATTTTCGGGACTTGTTATATCTTAACTTGAATACGAAGCACATAACGCGACATTATAATAAGGTAATGTTTGTATACGATATAATTGCGACAGTACGGACATATCGTAATTTAACTTTCTTCTGCCTAATTAGAACCAACGCTCTGGATAGTTTAATTGTACAAACTATCAATACTTTCCATCATAATAAAGTTTATTAATCGAACTTCTTGGAATTGATTATGTTGTGTACCGAGGGCTTCAGTTGTTATCTACTCGGCTACGCAAACATTCTATCGAACAAATTGTTCCTTACATTTAGCAAGATTTATACCAAGTCAATATAATAGTGACCGTAATTTGATCAGTCTTATTCTATTGGCATTACTTAAACAATCGCCCTCTCATCTAACCTACAGTAAAACTCATTATCTGCGTAACTGTCGTTCTTAACAATTTTCGAAAGTGACACTATGCGTCATGCTATATGAGATTAGTAGCAGTTTCCGACAAAAATGTAACTAAGGTACGGGGAAGTCCATCACGTACATATATTATTAAATGCAACCTATAAAATTGTTCTACAGGTGTGTTCAAATTATTAGACTCACTCAAGAAAATATTTGTATCACTCTTGAATTGTAGATGGCAGCATGCAGATCACGCTTAAGTTATAAAATAGCTATTGTGTTTCTTGCGCCAACAAGTTGGTAGTGTAACTAACTGTTCTTTACAGTTGTATGATGATACAATATTCATAATATTAAACAGTTCCAGTTGATCAATCTAAAGATGTTTTTGTGTGTGTGTTTGTATATTTATATTTTTCTGTAAAGTTTTGTAATTTCGACACAATGAAGGTCAGAGAGACTTTTCCCGCGTAAAGCTGAAGTTACGAAAGGTTTTTTGCAGGAAGAAAAATAACACAAAGACATTGCAGAGCAATGTATGTAAAAAAAATATATATATATACGAAGAATTTGTGTTGCTATGAGAGAGAATATTTGGCAGCACAAGGTTGGAAAGAATGGGCGAAAACGCGAGCTATCCTCCAATAAGCATAAAAAAAACCTCAAAACATTGCCTCTGAGGAACAGAAAAACAAATTTTAAATACTTAGGCATAAGTATGGCTGGTTATGGTGCACAAATTTCTCCTGGCAGTGTTACAGGAACTCTTTGTTTAAAAGGGAAACAGTCACACTGGCTAAGGAAGGAATTACAAAATACTCTACATAGAATAAGGAAGTCTCTATATGGTCTCGGATACTCCAACTATGCAAAGAAGAGTCTCCAGTGGGCACAAGGACGAAAACACTAGACTTCTAATGAATGGAAGAAAATAGGTTTCATTATATCTGTTGAATGTTGACGATATGTTCGACGTTGACCTGAGATGATGTTCAAGTTGCATGTGTAAATCATCTTATGTCAATCATGGTTTAAGGTGTAATGTCTGTCTTCGGACCCGGGAGATGCAGCAAGCCATACACTAAACGTCCTTCAAAAAACAACTACTCCCCCACAGGTTGTAGCCTGATTTTGTGTCGATCCATTCACCTTATGCATGATGGAGCGCCCTCCCAACAATCTAGTGTAAAAAAGAATATTATTGATGTTGAAAAGCATACTTGACGTAAAATAAAATGAACAAGGAATTCAATAACAGTAACTAGAATTAATTTAAAACATATGCCGAAGCAATTTTGTTCAAAAAACAAAATGTAAGGAAAATGAATACTGAGTCTAATATCATGAACACATCTGTAGAATATTTCCTGGAAAAGTTCCACAGAATGAAATTACTTTAATTACATCCTTTAACTTTTCTTTATACACAGTGTCCTCCCGGTTAACTGAATGATCAGCACTTTTGCTTTCCGTACGCGTAGTCACAATTTCAAGTACATTGAATGGCGTAGTTCAGAGCCCACTTTGACCAAAAAAAAAATGTAGGTCCTGTCTTTAGCTTCGCAGCTCGTTTAAGACGTTAGCAACAATTAAATACAATCTTTGTAGAACATATATTGCATATTAACTATAAATCTTAGTAAGAGTAGCTATGATCATCAATTAGGAACGATTCCACACACTTAGAACAGATCTATTGAATATAACTAGTTAAAGGAGCTAATTTCACCAACAAAATTATTCTAACATACGAAAAAGAAATAGAAATGAAATTTACTCATTGAAGACCAAACTACACTACTACTGACTTACTTCCTCTTCCTCATCGCTTGTTGTTTCCATTTCATCTTCATCCCCTTCAGCTTCATCCCGGTCTGAAAAGTCATCCATTTGATCCTCCAAAGTAATTAAATTAGTTGTATTTTGCACTGGTGTAATAGTTGTTGATCCAATCTGAATCGAATTTGTAACTGCTGGAACTCCACCATCGCTCGCATTATCTAAGGCACAAAACATATTATGCATTTCAGAATACTTAAAAAAGACAGACAGCTGAATTTACACTGAAAAGCATAAATTATTTCACGTTATACGTATTTCGTTGTGTTTCAAGCAAATTAAACGCACGTACCGACCTTTCGTTTACCATGGTATTAAATCTGCTATGAGTTAAGCTTGCACAAGACATGTTTACATAAAATTTCGTAAAGAAAACTGCTCAGTATATGTAGATACTACTACTTTTACTATTACACTCATGTTCAAAATTAAAATGAAAAGCAGAAAATACAGAAATTCTAAAAAATATACAAACAAATATTGTATGAAATGCATTACTATATAACGGACGAATAATAATAATAATAAATCACTGGTATTAAGCTATAGACGTGAATCATAATCAGAAGCATGGAAGTAAAAAAAAAAGCACCGGCCTGAGCCAAAGCTGCCTACAGATCTTAAACAAAATTTTTAAAATTCAAAATAGTACGGTGAAAAACAAAAGATAAAAACAAAGAGCGACGACCACGCTAACAATTACATAGGAATCACGAGTCCTCGGGCTATTTACGCGACAGAAAAGGCGTTAGTCAATAAATTTCATTTCCCTACGGTAGGGAGCATTATTTCGTACTAGGAGAGGACTAAAGTCTCTTCTCGGCTTTTCAAATAGTTTCTACTGGGTTTGGGTCTGGAGATCTGTCTGATTACTCCATGGTTTGAATTTTCGCTTTAGACGTATTTGTCGACAGACTAGGCGTATGAGTACCCACGGTATAGTACATAAAAATGAATTAGGAGACACAAGCTCACATGGCTCTAAGATCCTCCTTGTATCTTCGAGGAGTTAGACTGCTTCCTGCAAACACAAAGCGGAACACCTGAGTCGCCCTATAACATAAATTACCATAGTGACAGGTCTCAGCGATGGAGTAGTTTGGTGTCATTAGCTCTTGCCAGATATGAATATGTGGATTGTTTGTGTTGAGGTTTAATTCTGACTTTTTAATGAACGACATACATATCTGGCGTCGTCTGGCGTTGTTTGTACCACATCAGACGAGCATATTTTTGTGAAGAGGTGAATGGAACAAAGTCCATTAAATTCTCGCGCTGCTTTGCTGTCGACTGTATGGGGGGCAGAGAAGAACGAAACACTGATGATCTTGGCTTCTAATAATCTTCCGATTTCCGAGTCCTAGTTCCGATTTCCTGGAAGCAGTTGTTGAAACCACTTGCCTCGAAGAAGCCATCGTGCTACATCAGTTTAAGAGTGTCCTGTTTTCTATCTTTAAGCTGCTCTTTAAGAAATACCAGCTTTGGTGTGAAATCATTATTTCCCTACCGTACACGCATTGGTGCAAGATCATTATTTCTCCATCGCTCAAAATCCACTTTCTCGTGCCAAAACCCGTAACGCAACACATCTGAACGTCGTAAATATATCTAGGCTGAAATGTGGCCAGGTAAAAGATATAATTTCTCTTTATTAGAGGTATTCACTTAAAGATATTTAAGATATTTATTTAAAAGATAAACGATTTTAAATAGAATTAGCTCATACATTTCTCTGTAACACCTTTAGTATCGGTGTGCATTTTATTTATTTTGAAATTCGTGTTTGTTTTGTATTTGTTAACATTTAATTTTGAGCAATATTAACTTCCCAAAATCCGTCAAAAACACTTTAATAAAAGATAAACTGACCACATTTCCCTGCGACAATTCTCAAGAGGTAAAATAAATACGAAATGTTACACTCTGATAAACAATGTGAAGGTAAAACATTCCCCACCATAATTTACTCGCCGCTATCGTTCAACTGGCAAAACACCATATTATTATTCATGAACGAGCCATGATTCATTAATGGAATTGTCTCGTTCACTGGCGATCTATAAACTGCACTGTCGACACTTTCAAACGTCGCATCCTTTCATAGTCTTTGTTGAAGTTAGCATTTTGTTTTTGTCGAGTGTCACTATTCTTGATTATTGTTGATAAAGTGCATGCAGGAATGCCAAATTCATTAGGAATGTCTGCCTTCTTTCTACCACTGTTAATTTGTTCAATAATTTTAAGTTTCTCTTCACGTGACAGCTGACGTCGCTTCTTGTTAATATTTGCATCCATATTCACCTCAATAGGTGTACTAAAATAAAACCAATCTCTTTGTTCACCAAACCAGTAATGAGAGGCTCCTCACGTTTTGCTGACTTTATATTATTTACAATAATTGTTGTCAGGTAGCGTAAACAAAAACTAACGAAAAATATTTTGTTTTTCGGCTTAAAAGCATCAGATTCGTTGTACAGAGGGATTTTTATGCATGCTGGACTAGGAAAACGTTCGATATAACGAGAATTTTGTTATAAAGATGTTCGCAATAATGAGTATATTATTAACATAGAGTAAATGGCTTTTTCGACGGGGATTTCGAAAAACTTAGTTGTAATGATGTTCGTTGTAACGGAATTTTACCTGTACTGCGATTATACGATTTCAAAGATGTTGGACGGTTCCTCTTCTATTTCCCATCTTACAGTTAAAGGCATATAATTGAAAGAGCACAAAAAGGTGAAAGTACTGCATGGCTCGCCCGATTGCACACAAAAGTTACTTTTTAAATTCAGAATTTTAAAGAACAGAACATTTTTTTTATTCATTATATTTTACATTTGTTTTATTTAATTCAGTATTACGTACAATAGCTGGATTACTAATATGCTAAGTAGGGCTTCTGCAAGATATCTGTGTGTGCGTTTGAAGACAGTTTAATGCAAATACCCTTGGAACTTTTTTCCCTTTCTTCATGCACCCGAAAATTAAATTACGATTGTAGCAACAAGCACACCTACAGCGAAACTAAACAATCGTAAAAAGGAATTAAGGTTGTATTTACAGAGCTCTCTACCAAACCATTAAATTATTTTCGTAAACATTCATACCTTATAGACATATCTCACATATACACAATATTCGCATACACTGACGTTGCTCTAAACATGCATGTTACACGAATAAACACACATCAATTTATTACGTAATATATATACCTTTCTTTTTCTTTGTTTGTTTTTGTTTCTGCCGAACAGGAGGAACACATGGAGATCCATCACTCATTCGAATACATCCTTTTAATCCAGGGAAGCACACAATAGCCAAGAACCAATGAGCACTGAAAAGAACAAAATAGTATGTACAAAATCTGCGTATACCTAATCGGTGCAAGGTCTACTTAAAACCTATTTTAAATTTTAATAAGCTTACTAAGGTTACACAATACAGGGAAGATGATATGTGCTCTGTTCGTGTAAACATTAAATAACACATTTATTTAAATAAGTACACCTTATTTGTAGTTTATATATTGATGTCATCCACCACGAAGTATTATTACTCTTATTCAGTGTTAATTCCCTCCACGCTTTCCCTTGTATTTGGTGACATGGTAATAAATTAATAATACATAATGCGGTAGTGAATTATTAAGATTTCTCAAGCTAGTAATTTGCCCAAAACATTTATGTAATACAGTTACACAAATAATGCATTTAGTTTTCTCTAAGTATTATTTTAACGTGTCCCCACTACACTCTCCGGTAAGAAACTAACAGGTTATTCGGATGTTCACACCTCCCACGCAACCTATTATAAAGTACCAGTGGAACCGTGAGTGGAACCCGCTGAAAGTCACAGCAACAGGCACCCTTCACGCCATGTGAAGTGTACCAACAGGCGTCACAGGACGTATAATTATTCCATGCAGCATGTTGGAACAACGTACTTTATTGGTAATTTTGTTGAATGAGTTCGAACTGGGACATACGGCACAAACGTATCGTAATGTGTGGTTATCTTCACAACGGACAGTGCGTCGCTGGTTTGAAAACGTTCATGCCGAGAACGAGAGTCTCTAAGATGAGGAGGCCAGAGGATTACGAAAGAGAAGCTGAGTGACCTGAGGTATGAAGTATTCTCGCACCTTCCTATTCCCCGAACTTAGCACCAACAGACTACCACATGTTTATTCCTAAGTCACATTCTGATAGACAAGGTGTTCAAAAACACGGATAGTGTATATAGTACCTTCCGGGACTTCACTGCCTCACGGGAGCTACGTTTCCTTACGGACGGAATTTAGAGCCTGATGAATCGTTGACAACAATGTGTCGCTGCAGGCGGATACTACATTAAAACAGGCTCTAAATCGATCGGTTTACTCCGATCTGAAACTCGAGTGGTAGTGTGAGGTACAAAAACTACCATTTATTTCCGAACAACCTATTACTTAGACGTATCGTACAACTGTAAACGATATCTTGCTACGAAGTGAAGTAAAAAAAAGGCATTTATTTTTTAATTCGCCAGCAAAGAACACAGACAAGAGCCAACTTTGTGAACAACTTCATTTATCCCTGCAGATTCTTACCCTAGCTTCTCACGTGTTGAAGACAGTATATATAATATGGTGGAACTGTGTGATTGCAATCGCCATATTGTACGATTCAGTGGCAGCGAGGATGAAGTGCCAAGTTGAAGGTATTTACAATTCTGTCCTCGTCAAATAAATGTACATGAAGCACATTACAGTTTTGGACTGTTTTCAGTAGAATAGTTTCCCTTCCCTTTTATTGATTTCTCTCTTACATTCGTATTCAGCAACTTTCACCGTAGTTTGTGTTCTACATTTTACATCGAACTCAAAGTTCATCTGCTAGTAAGTACCTAATGTACTAATTTCTTCATTTTAAATTACTTACTGTTCATTGATAGGAATGATAATGAAATCCTTTTCGAATATATTAACGTTTTTGGTCCAACTTTTTACACGGTTATGTCTTTTCTCAGCTGCAGTTAGATTTGGATCGTCTTCAACAGGATGTGATCTACGAGCCCCTCTCACAGGTTTTGTAGTTAAGCGCTTATAGAAGAAGGAACTGAAAACATGTGTCCGTTGTCTATCGTTTTCTGACAGTTTTGTCAGTGTCAAATACCTGTAAAAGAAGAAAACATTACATTTTCACGTATACTACACACATTTTGTTGATTCTCTGGTGTGTCTCTTGTAACCCTTTCTTTGAAATACTGAAATTTACGAAATCAACATCTGAGTGAACACTACACAATGTATTTTCCTGCAATTTGTCCCCAACAAATTTTCCACTCGACTTTGCTTAGAAAAAATGACTTGACGTTCAGGTGTCTTCGATGCAATCTGCACTCTAACTTTTTTTTTAAGCCCCTATGTTAAAAATATCCCGATTGCACACAGATAAAAATGCTAACATAACGTAAATTAAATGTATAGTTTTTGTTGGAGATTTCGAAGCATGGAGAATTATCTGTAGCTGTTGTTATCTGCAGTAGCATTTAATTGTTCATGCACATTTAACTGGTGTCTTATGATAAACAATTTTCAGTGTATACTTTTGATTTAGTAGTTTGACTTAAATGAGTGATATATAATTGGAGACAAACCACAGATGCTTGCAATTAAGTAAAAACGCCGAATTTATATTTATTACCTCCTTGCGTAATATTAACATAAATATGAAACAAAAGAATGGCAATATCTAACTTGGAACCACATTTTTAAAACTTGCCTCATCTTTAAAAAGGTAAGTACGTTTATGTACTACATTAAAAAATTTCCTTTTACAGTTTACAACAGCTATAACTACAAGTATTGCAGAAAAACAAACTCTCTCTTTCCAGTAGCTTTTTATACGTCAATATTTACACTTCCGTGAGAAAAGCTTTTCTGCAATAATTAAAAAATACGAAACAAAGTATTTGAAAACAAACTTTTTTTAAACAAAGTTTTCTTTTTAATACATACAAAACTACATTAAACTTAGCTAATTTTCTGCCCCCAAATACAGTTGAATCTTTTAAATTATCGCAAATATTTTAGACACTATGCCGTTGCCTTCGTCAGGCAATACAGACAAAAGATAAGTGTATATGCGATTTTTGTTGTGGACTGCGCTGTTTATATATGTAGATAATGAAATTTTGTAAAACGTGAAATATATTTACATGTCAACTAAGTCGTTTATATGAACTGCAATCAATGTATGTTCAGAGTTGAACCCGTCATTGCATATACACTTATCCCTTTGGCCATATTGCCCGAAGAAGACAAAGGAATGTTAAAAATATTCGCAATGATTTAGAAGATCCTACTAAAATACATATGAGGACAGAAAATTAGGGAAGCTTACGATTATACATCTCCGTGCGTTAAACCATCTTTCTATTTCTATTTTACTTACTTTAAATAAAAGTCAATTATAACATCATTCAAGAATTGATCCTCTCCTAAGCATAGGTAGTCTTCACTATTGACAGGAATTCCACCCTTTTGTGGAGGCGGTGGGAACACTAAGAGCCTGCAAGAAAAATCAAACACTGAGTATCACTCTTCCACGCAATTCATTTGTATAAACGATACATACTTTCCCGTGGATCTTGGCGCCTCATCTATCGTGCGAAATAGCTAGCAGCAGGCCATGTGGGCTATCAGACTTTCAGAGACACAAAACTTTATTTCAAACTCGTTGTGTTGCCCCCTATTTACACATTAACGATTGTCCATGAAAACTGTTGTTTCGTGCATACTAATTAAAATATGAATATGCAAATTCTGCTTTACTGTACCAGGCCATTCTTTCTCCTTATGTCAAGAGCTGTGACCTAGACATGAGGTGGAGTGCCCATATCACGTAAAGTAACTAAATAGTTATCATCATGTAAAGGCGTTGCTTACCGACGATGTTATAAAAAGTTTTAAAAATCATTAACTGAATTTACAATTAATTATTTACGAAGCTGAACTCAAAACTCAACGATGAAAGTTGTTTACAAAAATGTTGAGGAAATAATCAATAGATGGCAGCATTGAGAACAATTCATTTTTTTGATTTTATTAATTTACATTTTATATTTGTTACTTCCAAAATTTCTTATATTTAAATCGATGGCTTTAAAAGTTATTAACGATTTTATGTGAAATGTCACAACCAAAGTTGTTTTATATTAGGAATATATGAGGACTAGGTCCCGAGCAAGTTGGAAGTTTATTATGCGATGAAAATTAAGGCACTACTCTTAGAAAGCAGTTCTAGATGTCTTCGGACTCCATTGCCATATGAAATAAATTAGAACTCCAATGTCTTACGGTGGTGTGTTCCAACCAAGATTTTTTTTTTAATCTCGGATCAACGTAGGCTCAACAGGAAATTGTGATGCACCAAGGACGTTCTGCGAAAATCTTCGATCAACTTTAACTTGAACTAGGTTCTGTCTTGAACAGTCTTTCACGGGAGTTCAGAGCATTTAAACTTAGTTAATCTGTTAGGTACATCCTAGTTTTAATAACATACTAAAACTATGTTTTAATAACATAATAATAATAAAAAAAGTTATTAAATATGAGGTGGTTTACTGCCTAACAGAAAAGCTATCACGGTGTAGATACTTGATTTTCTAATACCACGAGAATATATATATATATATATAAGGGTTGTGGCAACGCCCTAGCCGAGCTGGTCTACCGGTTCCCGTAAGATCACCGAAGTCAAGCAGCTCTGGGTCTGGTCAGTGTTTGGATGGGTGACCGTTTCAGCACTCCAGATGGTGTTGCCTGTGCGGCGTTCACCCAGCGTCGTGAGGCCAATTGGGGAGCTACCTGAATAAAGAGCTAGCGATCACAGTTGAGGGCTTCGGCTCTCCTTTCCCAACACATCTGGTCAGCGTGGGAGCAGTAGACCACCTCCTCCCTCCGGGAGAGGCCTCATCCAGTAGTGGATTGAATATGGCTGTGTATTATTATTATAAGGGTTGTAATTAACCATGAATTACACTAATAAATTTATTCGTCTTTTCTGGATAGTATATGTGCTAATAATATTTAAGTAGATACTTTCACCCGCAGCACACTTTGTGAGTCTACAATATTGTCTCCTCCAAGTATATGGTCCAAATGAATAAAGTAAAAGGTCCGATGTGATATGTACTGATGTAAACTGTAACATAAACCTTAGCGAAAACTGAAATTTACACCATGTTACTATAATCCTTGTATACGATAGAAAAGGTAAATCGGGCGAGATTCTCCCTTGTAAGATAAAATAAATTGTATGGACGTCCATTCTTATGTTCTCATATACACCTAAATAACCTACACTATACGTTCATAGAGTACAAGGGCGCTTTGCTAAGTAAACACATCATTAGCGTTAAAGGAAGTGAAAGCGAGTCGTAACTGTGGCTGTTAACGATGACTACTGCTGTGAAATGGAAACTACATTCTTGCGGATTAGGGTGAAGGGTGCGTGAGTGATTGGATTTTAATTTTATTTAAGGCCTTTAGGTATATAAGGCTCAGACTGACGTGACAGTGATGTGCATTGCATACAATTTAAAACACACACAACCTAACTAACTAACCCCTTTTCGCTCGCTCGAGATACTGTCTGTGTTTTTGTGGCAAAATACGTATCACTCATAACACGAAGTGTCATAATTAGTATTCCTCCGCATGGCGCCATGTTTTTGCCTAGAGTGTTTTAAAATATTGATTTTGTTAACACATTTTTGACTGATGCTTGTCGCTAGATGTCTACAGAAGTGCCTGTGACCAGAAGTAAATATAGAAGCTAATAAGAATTAAAAATAGTTTTGAATAAAGCAATATAAACTCGATGTTAGAGTGAACACCTACTAAGGAACTGCAGTCCTTAGTTTTATTTAACAGTCTTCGTTTCCAAAAGATAGCCTGACACATGCTAAAGAAAACACCAAGAGTGCTTAACTTGTGAAAGTGTATTTGTAAGTACGCATACCTTAATATGACAACCACAAGTACTGTCCAGAGAAAAAAATAGAGCCGACCGAAGGAAAGGCATATTGACGAAGGGTAAAGCGTTTCGTTTTGTGAAAATTTCCATTTCGAGCCCTGGAGATAAATAATTTTAGTGATACCGGAACATAATAGGCTCCTATTGTCTGAATTGTTCTTAACGTTCTACACGGGCTACTGAACTGAGGAGGGAGCCTAAAGTTTTATTGAAGTAGGTTCGAAACAAATTCATTCTATATACTCACTGTATTTGAACTCGGCACCAGGCGCGCTAAATGTAAGCACGATAACAAACTGACCAACCGAGGACATGTGGGCTCTTATTCTTTCACGTTTTATGGTTCTCGCAACAGATCACGCAATTTTTCTGCTTTTCAGTGAGCCCACCGACCACAACCATACATATCACAGCAATACACGTTTTCTTTCTTAGAATGATTCGCAACGAATGTGTCTCATGTCATAATAGGTAGAATATAAAATTCCACAATGAACTACAGTCCACAATTTTTAGCGAATGATCCAAAATTAGTAAATACTACTTTCAATGAATACTAATAATTGGTTTGAAGTTCATCCTCATCTCGACTTATATACATTATTTTCTCTTAAAACTATAATTTTTCTGACTTATTTTGATTTTTCTCTTTTCAGATTATTTTTACGAAAATTCCGTTTATCTATAAAATTCCCTGACTTCTCCAGGTCGAGTGGCCACCCTGGTATTTGTATATTAACTTTATGATAGAAGTTCGGTTTCTTTTTAAACAAACCTTGTATTTCGAATAGAAATGTAGAAGTTGACAAAACTGTGAAAAGTGCTACGAAGAAAGGAGAAAAATGATCTTAAAGAACCTGAAATAACTGCAGGTTTAACGTTGGTTTTATTTTTCTCAAGCTTTGAATGCATGCTCGTTCTAAAAGACATGGAGTGAAGGGAGAATGCGTCTGTCGTAGGAAATAGAATATGAATCGCAGAAGAACCTTACATCAAAATCTGTGCTGTAATTTTGTGTGTGAACACTTGAGCATCAGGTCTGCTAGTGATGGTAATTACTGATTCCCTAGTTTACGGGTCAGCTTGTTTCCACCACACAGAATGTACGACGTGCAGGTTAGGATGTCTATAACGTTGGAAATCTGACTGATTTTTTTGAGATGTAAAGTGGTCATTGAACGTGTTGATAGATATTGTTGGAAACTTAATCAGGATATGCAAGCTGCCGTTCCTGCACTTGTTAGTGGGAAGTAAAGGCAACTGGGACGAAGGATTAGTGTGGATTAAGAAGTTTCTAAGATTGGGAGGATGCTGAAAAACAAATTTCGGCTTGATGGGAAATACGCATCTAATATCGAGATAACATTAAGAGAATACGGAAGCGAAGAAATATAATTTTGTTTGGCTGTGGTTAATTTGGATGAAATTGAGTGCTTAAGGCCAGCGGATACGTATTTGCTGCCGGTGTGTTGGAAAGTGCAACGATGCATGTTGGATCTGCTTGGTTACAAGGTTAGGTGAGCAGTCTCGGTTGATCAGCCTCTCCTGGAAGTGCTGGTTGTAGGTATCTGTTGTAAAGGTGGTCGAATGTAAGCGCTGTTCTCTGAGAGCAAGGAAGGAAGGAATATCGCTTTTTGGTTCAGTAAGAATGAGAATTTGAGTTTTGCATATGTTCGGTGGAATCAAGCATTTCTGTACGATCTTGTACTTTCACACATAACGATTAAAGGTCTAAACAAAGACCCTTACCTCTCTTTACCACAAATCGAATAATAAAAAGTTCGAGTGCTGAACCTCAATAACTGGGAACTATTACTTCTGTTTCCGTATGTTTAAAAATCTACACAATACACACGCTCGCAAGAGCGCACACACTAAATACTTTAAGGCAACAATCTAAGCACACACACACTAAGGCTACTTTAAATACGATCTACAGAAGAAACTGCATAAAAAGAGGAAATGCTTAACTATGTAATCTACTACTCTTGTAACTGCTTTAAACAGTTACCAGTCATTTTTTATGCAACTAAAATTTCAACTTACTCAACATTTAAAATTTTCTTCAGAATTTGAGACTTTTACAACTTTTTTCTATAATTTTTGAAGTGGAATTCTGTTCTGAAATCTCTGTTTATTGTCAGTTAGAATTCAACGATTGTCTTGATAGTGTTCTCAATAGTTTATATCACACTACTGATACAGCTAACAGCGACACTAACTAAAAGATCACTGAGTTTCAATTAAAAATAAACACAAAAAAATACCGAACAGAATTTTATTTTAAAAATACGACTGACCATTTACTTTCTTAAGCTCTGAACACAGATTACTTACGTGTGAACTTCCTCCGTTTGCCTAAGGAACTGGGAAGAATTCTGCAGGTTTCCTCTCTTAACGATCTGTTGTACCTGTAACGACAGAAGACGTACACAATAGATATACGAAACAATCACATTTGCACAGCTGATTATTCAGATTAAAGAAAAGAAAACAAATATTCTGTCACACAAATCGCTGCTGGTCCAAAGAAGTACTTGAGCTATTCCATATTAAGTGATCCAATTGGAGAAAAGATTACCTCGCTACCTTCGATTCTTTCAAACTAACATTTTCTGCGCCCGTCGAGTAGTCAAAACACTAAATTTCAGATTCAACTTTTTTATTGTGTTAGTCATACAGCTTTACAAATTTTAACTCGATGCATAAAATGAAAATTGACCACAGCTCAAACAGATTAAGGTTGCAAAGCTGAAATGAAGGGTTTTAAACCAGACTATCCAGTTTCTTTGGACAAGGTGTTCCAAAATTAAAACTTCAGTAAAAAGACAATTAGATTTTGGAAGTACTTTTGTAGTCATTATACAGTTAATGGAATGTAATCTAATACAAAAATTATGCAAAACAAGCCAAATGTAGAAAATATTCACGCATTTAAAAAGCTTTTCTTTTAAATTTGGTTAGGCTAGTATGGTTTTAAATCTTTAAATAATAATAAAATTGTGACTTTTCTACGGGCTTTCATTTGATATGCAATAAGTATTTAATTCTCATATGTATTGTATTGGCTTTATTATGCCAAGTTTCAAATTGGGATCACATTTTTGTTCATTTGTGAAGATGAGGCCCTTAGAATAGGAGAGGCGTCCGCCAACTTTCTTCTTCTTTTTTTTTTAAATCGTAGCATATTCTATGAGCTTTCCTCTTTCATTCTTATGACTTTGTGTGTGTATCATAATTACGCCTTGGAAGAGAAAGAATTTCCATTGATGAATATGGACGTAAACACTCCGTAAAAACACGTTTTTCTCGAAACTAACTTTTGGCGCATACGTCTTTCCTACTCTAGAGGACTCATATGTTTTGTCATGTCCAAAAATGAACATTTTCAGTTGCAGGTAATAGTAATTTATATTATTTGAGTT
The DNA here is from genome assembly GCA_022664845.1 of Lepisma saccharinum. Lineage (NCBI taxonomy): Eukaryota > Metazoa > Arthropoda > Insecta > Zygentoma > Lepismatidae > Lepisma > Lepisma saccharinum. The sequence goes on from JAGDQP010000178.1 coordinate 87,596, forward strand.
CTTCAAAGTAATCAAAGAGGTTAATAGAAAAACGAAAATATGGTTTCATGTGCTGAAAGCATGGGCATGATTGTGAAAACAGTGTCTGAGAATGTGACTAAGGAGCAATTTGGTCGAAAATTTCAAAAGAGCTTAAATTTCAGTCGACACAATGAACAATTCTATCAGAAACTTGAAACAAAATCTACATGGGTCGATATAATAACAGACCTCTCAGAGAGACAACCGCAAATGTAAAAAGAATGGCAAATCACGTTTTCATAATGAGGTGCACAAAACTGACTATACACAAGGATGCATTTTAAGTTGACTGCCATTTTTCTTGATGTCACAATGGCGTCATTAATGCGGCAGAGAAAAGATCTGAATGAGGGAAATCAATTTAAAAACGCTGGTCTTACACTCAAAATATAACTATTCTAGTTTTGGACTGTTCGAAGTAAGGAAACTTATCAATTATATTAAAAGTGCTTTTCGGTGTCAAACCTGGAAGTATCTTCCGGTGATACGACGTTTTTATGTTATGTAAATTCATATGGAATTTGCTGTGAAATATATTACATACAATGTTTTCTTAATATGTCTGTTTTTGTGATAGAACTTACAATTTCTGAAATTTATATTCAACCGTTTACAAATGTAAACAGATCACGTGCTGCAATAAAATTACCTACTGTTCTTAGTGATTTTTTCAAGTATGATTAATCACTGAAACAACGGAAAATTAGTTGTTTATGAAAAGTTAGCAATATTTAGGCACAATTTCTTAAAAATCAAAATCAAAAAAAGATTTTTCAGTATACTTGAAACATTTCAGTGTACTACAAGTTGACCCCAACTTTTATTATAGACCAATCATTTGGTTAAGAATTTATGGCTAATTATTTCCCTCAAAAATTGGTTATTTTAAAAAAATCAGCATATTTGGACGCCGTTTTCTCAGGAAACAGATTCATCGAGGGAGGGAGTATAGTCGAACACTTGAGATACTTCAAGAGCTACTGAATTCGACGGGAGATGAGAGGAATTATCGGTGACTGATGCATGCTCTACCGTCAAGTTCAACAGCTACTGAAGTGACTCGTGAACACAATTATTTGCAGGAAATATTTAGCTGTACAATACAAATTAATGCCTGGTCGATTATGAAACTTAGACAGTTTTTTAGAACACACAGGTTTCTCAACAAACCAGTACAACTGTATAATATAGAAAACGATTCCACTTCAGAAGGCTATTCCTGAAGAAAAAACTTACGATTATTATATTTATAACTGATCAACGATCAGCCTCTTTTTGCACATGAAGGAAACAAACGTCTGATACTATTTCCCTCCAAGCGAAACGAACTGTTATTAGAACTATCTTTCAAATATCTGGTGTAGTAAAAAGTAATCCATTATTTTTGCATGACATTGAAGGCTTGACTTACCATAGTTAGAATGATCCGATTTAGGTCACATATGCGCCGTTTTGTTCGATAACGTGTTGCCATTTGGAAGGTAATATCATGATGCCTCTCTCATAGAAGCCCTTGTCCCTATTGGCAAAAAATTGAGACAGTCGATTTTCACAAGCCTCTCTTGAAGCGAATTTTTCACCAGCAAACGTGTTCGCCATGGACAGGAACAGATGGTAATCACTTGGTGCCAGGTCCGGACTATAAGAACCTCCCAACCAAGCTTCCGGAGCTTCTGGCGAGTCACTCACTATCGATGTGTGTGGCCTGGCGTTGTCCTGGTGGAACACAATGCCTCTCCTATTGGCCAAAGCTGGGCGCTTCTGGGCGATTGCTACCTTCAGACGGTCCAATTGTTGACAGTATAGTTCCGAGTTAAGGGTTTGGCCGTAGGGGAGCAGCTCATAGTAGATAATTCCCTGCCAATCCCACCAAACACACAGCAAAACCTTCCTGGTCGTCAATCCTGGCTTGGGCACCGTTTGTGCCGGCGCACCGCGGTTCGACCACGACCGTTTTCGCGTGACGTTGTCGTAAGTGATCCACTTCTCATCACCAGTCACCAACCGCTTCAGAAATGGGTCGCTTTTGTTGCGATTCAGCAGCGATTCGCAGATGGAAATTCGGTCCATGAGGTTTTTTTGCGTTAACTCGTGTGGCACCCATACATCAAGCTTCTTTGTGTATCCAGCCTTATGCAAATGGTTCCACACGGTTTTTTGTGCAATGTTTAGCTCTTGCGCAATCGAAACAGTGCTTACATGACGGTCGGACGCGACAATGTCCATGATTTTATCGACATTTTCGACACTTGGCCTTCCAGTGCGTGGTACATCTTTGACGTCAAAATTACCGGAACGGAATCGACGAAACCAAAATTGCGCGTGATTGGCTGTTACAGTATCAGGACCATAAACACTATTCACATTTGCAGCCGCCTGGCTTGCGTTTTCGCCTTTATCGAAGAAAAACTGTAAAATATAGCGTATTTTCTCTTTGCTAGTGTCCATTTTGACGCACGCTCACACAACACTGAGTCAACTCATCACAACTATCTGAACAGTGTTTGTAGTACGCAATATCATCGTTTGAACCCGATCGAACTTATACAACGCGAGATACAGATCACTGAAGCCATCTATTGGCAAAATAATGGATTACTTTTTACTACACCAGATATATTCAGTTCATTATTGTATCCTTTACGGAAAACATTACTTAAATTACTACAATAGAGCCGAAGCGTTCAGAAGTAACGAACACCTTTTCATTAACGAGAAGATACTTTCACCGCAGGTGGTATAATAAGATATCACACACACACACAACAAATGTCACAAGGAAAACACACACACAAAATATAACAATATGAACAACAACAAAAAGTCCGGGGATATTTTTTTAAAAATCTTTCCTCCTAACACGACTGATACTAGTACTAGTCTCTTACTAATACTTAGAAAAGTAACAGTCTAGAATTTCAAACCTTCAACAGTGCCTTTGAATCATCTGAGGAAACTCAAGAGGATCTAGTGAAATATCGTGAAGACCTTTTATTTGCTACGACATATTAAGATAAATATTTTTTAAAATAAAAATCACACCTACCGTGTGTACCAGGAAACCTCACTATGCAAATGAATTAAAAACTGGTTCCTGGTACGTGTGATTTTTATGTAATCATGTTTTCCTCGCTGCGTCATTAGTACGAAGATAAATATTTGTTAAAATAAACACACCTACCGTGTGTACCAGGAAACCTCACTATGCAAATGAACTAAAACTGGACAGGCCTTCGGCAGTACACTACTACCTTCAACGGTCCCAAGGTTAAAAGGAAAAAGTTCAGGATAGGAACATCTAAAAGAGAGCTAAGAGAGCCTGAACCGGCTCGTCGAAAGCAAATTGCATAAATATTTGTATTTTTTAAACATTGTAGATAAAAATGAAGATTGTGACACTGGTGCTTGTGAAAAGAATACTGTAAAATTTACTTTCGCATAATAACTTGGTTTTGTTGGTTTCTAATTTATGTTTTATTGTTGGGCTGAAGGGAGATAACTGATATCTAAGGAGGTATGGTATGAAAATCTAGAATTAGTGACAACGCTGCAGTTAATTGTGGTCTATTATCAAGACTGCTTTCAAAGACATCAACAACAATGCATTGTGAAATAGTACCTCTAAAACGAATAAAATTAATCTCGTCGAGAGCTGCTTCAAAAACCAGATAACAAAGTTGTAAACATAGCTTATTAGCACAGACAATTTTTTTGTTACACATGTGAACCTACCTCTTTCGGTGATGCTCTTACAAGTATTTCATTGGCTTCTTTACTATCAAGCTCAACAAAAATATTTGCTGGTGGTCCGAATACTTGTTTTAAAATAAGTTTACTATCTTCTGGTAACTTCTCAGGCAATAATGTAATACGTTTCTGAGTTTCGTCTGAAATTAAACACAGTGCATTAAGAACTAAGTACACCTTCAACAAGAAAAGAAGAAGTAATAATAATATTAAGTAAACTACGTACACAGTATAAAGCCGATTATACTTGTATAAACCTAGTTAACACAGATCAGTCACATCACAAGAGGAAAAATATTAATTACAAGCTGCGCGCAACCGAATTTTATTTCAAAATCTTTGAATAATTGAAGTTTAATTAATAACTTGTTATTTTCGTTCAGTAAACTGATCGCTTTCTATAATACCAAATAATTTGGACTAAATTGATTTATCCGTTAATTAATCCTTAAACAGCTCATGTAGTTTCTAGAATTCGTTGTAGCTGGATTTCTCGAAGTTTATTTTTATTTTTTATTTTTTTTTTTTTGTCTGGGGGCAGCTGCGGTATTCCCTTGTACAACAATACCTGGTTTGTTTGCGGATAGTTAATTCAGGGTTGCCACTGACTATACCGGTAAGAATTAAGGCCTTATGGACCACCTACGTTAGAAAATATGGACTTGAAAAACCGAAGGAAAGGGAACTATCACTCACTTCAACTCTTCGTTTCCTTTTCTTCAATTTTTTATACACGTACTTCTACTTTTTAAAGGCATGCAAAGTTGTGAACATATATTCAAGTGAAGTATACAATAATAATAATAATAATAAAAAAAATTAAAACAATGAAATAAAAGATGTGAAGATAATGAAGTACAACATACTTTCTTCAAGGATAAACTCTGGAAGAACCATAAAAGCAATTATGGTTGCAGGCAAAAAAAGTTCTTCAATATACTTAATTTAAATAATCTCTTCTGCTTTCCGAATCCCCTAAGCAGAGCTAAAGGTATCTCGTCAGAGCACATCATTTTATTAGCACGAAGTAAGTTTCCCTTATTGAAGACAGACACACATTTTTCAACAATATCCAGTGCCCTAGTATTATAATCCACGAAGTAGGTACGCAGGTGTTGAGTAACAACCATACTCCTTTTATTCGACCTGTATATCACAGCAATTTGAAGTTCTTGGAGGCAGTATTGTTTGTTTCATCATACAGAACTGAGAAATATTCACCTCCCATATCTGTAATTTCTTGTTTGAAATGTATGGCCCTAGTGCATTTGGCCTTGTGCGTGTCAAAGAGAAATCGTTTGGGACTGCACTACTGAACATAGCACGATATGTATCTTCAATAGCCTCACATGACGCAATACATTTCATCACCTACACTAGTTCTGTTGATGTAGCATCATTTCTCACGTGCTGTAGCTGGAGAAGAAGGAGAATGCTGTTCAATACCTACTTCACTAACAAAAGAAACACAGGGACTGCTTACAAGTTTGAGTTAACTACGATTCAATTTCAGTCTGCAGTTTTCTTGAGCGAGCGAGAAAAGAAAGAAATTCTTTTGATATAGAGTGTCTTTTCAGATTTCGTTGCCGATTCCTTAATTTAATAGCAGTTATGATCTATTTTATCAAACTAACTGTCCGTAACGTGACACTTCTCCACCTTTCAACTATTTATAATGTAGCTACTGGTACCTAAAACCCACACAAACGTAAGTTTAGTTGCGGATATTTCTTTTTTTTTTCTGGGGCTACCTTCTCATTTTCTAGCACAAAACGTAACTATAGTACGGTTATAAGAAAACAAGAGTGACTGAGGAACAGAACTTTTGTGTATATATATATATATATATATATATATATATATATATATATATATATAAAAGAATGAAAAGGAAAAGAGAAAGAAGATATACACATGAAGGAGACAGAAGAAAGTCCTACAAAAACGAAATCTTACTTTTATGGGCCAAGTGACAGCCCTGTTAATTGTTTGCAAAAGATTACTATCGCAGGTGAAATTACGATTACATCGAATGGATGAAACTTTGATCTCTACTCCGAAGTTTGTTTAAATTAATGAATTTTGTTACTGACCTTTGAGATTGAGGATATTCTAAAGTGACGAGTAATCAGCTGCAGAATGTGTATAAATACATGTGCTAACACAGCACGCGCAAAGCACATGCTGTTTGTTCACAAACAAGCAGTAGTAAATGGTAGAGTACGCTAGCGAGTAAAAGCATGTGCTCATACTCGTAAACAAATGGTAGTGGGAGACGGACGGAGCCGAAGACAGCGGAAGACTGCAGAGTCAGCAGACCAGAACTGAATAAAAACCGGCGAGTCAGAGCAGCAGGCACTATTCCGCTCCCAGGAATAGTCGCATCCACTCCTCCTCCTCACCTGGGCCGGTTCTGCTACGAGAAGGGCCTAAACTCTTTGGTCTGATCTGCCACGGGATAGACCACTCCTTACTACCGCCTGATCTGCTACGAGATAGGCTAAACTCCTAACTTCAGATATGCTACGAGATTGGACTTTCAAACTTCCTTTCTCTGCCAGGTAGTTGCTAACTACTTGAACCATCGCATGCCATACAACAGACCGTTGTTTGGGCTACGTCGACTGCAACAAGAAGATTACAGAGAAAGTAATTTGAGATACTTTGTACCTCATACATAAGCCAATATAGATTTGTACGGGAGACTCTTTTTATTAAAATAGTCGACTTGTAATTTTTATAATAAAAGGTGAAGGGATAAAAGACAAGCTACGAACCTTTCATTGCTTTACCTTGCTCTACCTGTCTCTACCTAATAAATTAAATAAACCAGTAACGGTGCCAGACTCAGTTACTCTGGGCATTGCGGTGGCAATTAAGGCGCTCCCTCAAGGGAAACATTACGATATTGTCGCTGAAATTGTGAAGCACTGAAATTTGAATTTTTCCACTGAGAGGAGCATATAAATTCTTTTTTTTTTTTTTCTATTCGAATACTTGGTACCTTGTACAGGAAATCAGTTAGGGCTCCGGCCAAAGAATTTGAATTGAATTATCTGTTTATCACAGCCTCTTGTTCGAAACTGTGTTATTAATACTGACTGCTGTTGACGTTTTCAATTATAATAAATTATTATAAAGTGAAATTGGAAACTTTATTTAGTACAGTAACGTAGAACTTTTGTTTGAATTTAGTTGTCAGAAAAAAAAAATCTTTCAAACATAATACCTTTGTGGAATCTTGATTACCGGGGAATCTTATCTTAGATTCTTCTCCGTATCTACCGGACTAACGTGGGTCCGAACCGTTGGTTAACTGATCACTCCAGCCTTGCTGAGCCTAGGTTTTATTCAGCTAATTTAATTTCAAACTGTCTATGTTACCAACTTATTGTATTGAAGCTGTAGTTGAAGGCTTGGGAAGGTTACAATCATCATGGAGTTGAATTCTGAGGAATAAAAGGTGGATTCCAACGTTGTCTAATCTTCCTGAGGTCTAGAAAGAACTCTGTTCTTCAAGTTTGTACGGGTAAGCTCTTAGACGTACGTGTCGTCCAGTGTGACTTTCATGCACACTGCAGTGTGAAATCTGCAAAGTAATTGTGCTAGCCAGACAACATATCCAGTGATGACAAAGATGTGGAAGAACTTTAAAACTTATTCAAATGCAGTTACATATAAAATCTGATCATGTGCCCATTAGTTCGTATTCTATTTGCACCTTATTTTTTAAAAAAAATATTGGCACTGAAGTAAAAGTGTCGTCCTATTCTTAAAAGAAATGTACATGGTATGCATATTAGTCACAATCACTCACACTCCTAGTTTACAAGCCAAAATTGGCCAAAACGCTGCATTTGATATGATTCAAGCAAGTCATCCCAGTCACGAAAAAAAGGTGCTATGGGAACAAAGCATCTAGTTTTTATTTAACTTTACATTTATGGGTAGATAGGCACCTATGCACGAGCCTGTCATTTGCAGTCTCTCAGACATGTCACGGTTTAAGTATGCCAGAATGTCTGGCTCATAAGTTAAATGAGAAACTAAATGCTATGTTCCCACCGTAGCCTTTTTTGTGAATGCACACACTGCTCAAGATACTGAATCGCCTGCCATTCTGAATCGACTGACCGGAATTATTAGTTCTTACTTTAAACATTAAAATCGCAATACTTCAATATTGGACGCCATTATTAAACAATCTTCATCTTGAATCCTAGAGACTAACGTTTTGTGTACCTGTGTACTATGAGTAAAATCAATTTTACATGTAATATCTGGAGTGCTCAACAACCTAAAATCATGTCGAAAGGGCCCTTCAAATACTAAAATCGATCAATTACTGCACTATAGGATATATTGGCCGCCACCTTTTAAACAAGGCCGCAATTTTGAATCCTAAGGGCTGAAATTTTGGGTGGTGCAAGTCAAATCGATTCTACGGGTCTAAGTAGTCTCTGTCCCAAACGACTTGATTTCATCATAAAATACAGCCTTTTGGTCAATTTTGACTTGTAGAACCTGAAACTTTCCTAATGTTCGGAACTTTTAGCGGCAGTCATATTGGAATTACCGTTTTCACACACTTCTGGTGGGTGGATCTTGGTATACTTTTTTGTTGGTATTCACTACGTAATATTCGAAATTGTTGGAAAACTGTTAGAATTTTTCTGGGATCTAGTCATACATTGACTCGAATAATCAGTTAAAATAAAAATTACGTAACTCGCTTACATTTAAAGACAGAGAAACGATACTGATACCGTTTTAAAGCTCTCGAAATGATCCATATCTTTAATGTTACATACTGTAAAATACGTTAAAATTACCAAGTTAATTATACTTAAAGCTAAAAACTTATGATACGAACTATCTGCTTTCAGTATGCCTTAATATATCTCAAAGATGGAGTCAGTAACGAATACAATTCTTTATTGTATACATTGTGCAATTAGTTCCCTTGAATTTGATGCAAAAATGATGCTTCTATCTCTATTCTGTGAGATGTTGTACGTGTTTAAAGATTTCATATTAATGATGTCATAACCCCTAAACCAGAGTGGGATTCTTTGGGACGTTTTGTGAGGAATACAGAAAAGGTAGTAATATTACTACATATTGCAATAGGATCTTGACATTTTTTTTATTTTTTGAATGTTTAGGTATGTAGGTAGAGCCCAAATATGCCTAATTTGACTACTATTGGCTGTTTTAGATGAACGTTATTTTCCATAAATTGGCAGATAATTTTCCTTCTATTCTTACCGTCCTAGATACACTTACCAACATGTGTAAGAGTGTATTTTAGATGAGATTCGTAACCTTTATAAAGTGTATGTTATGTGTGTTCATCACATGCACGACTTGCAGTTCAACTTCACAACTTTGCAGCTTCCCAGTTTCACTTAACATGACCCCTTGTACCGACTTCACTAAAGTATCCCGAACAGGTTCGGTTCGAGGAGAAACGAGGACTCAAAAATTATTTTTTTCTGTCACGCAGTTCCTCTGTGATAGTAAATGGCCTTGTACTGTCCAAAATGATGAAAATACCTTACTAACACAAGAAAAACACTGTCCATAACAAATGGTCACTGTCAAATATAAAAAAGTTTGAAAATACTTGTATTGAATGGATGATTATTTGTATTTAAATTCTATTATTCTGTTTTTCTAGGTGAAAATATCGATACGTTTCATGGAAGTAATGCTGCTTACTCAACTCTGAAAAGGTCTTTCTATGAACGAAAGCTCTCTGGACGAAAAGGCAGTTCTTGAAGAACACATATAATACTGTATCAAATACCTCGTAGCGTACAATTACTTTACACTAAGGCCATGACTTTCTATGAATTCTTTATAGACTATGCTCAAGCAAGACTCGATTTTAGTATCTCACTTTCAAAATTTTTAAGAGCGATTATTGCAGAAATGTGTTCCTTATTCGTTGGTGACGTTTCCGTAAAACCTTCCCTAAATGCTTCAAGATTTATATACCCTCCCGGTTCCAACGATTCTTCTGGACGAATATCATCGAATACGGTAAACAGTTAAAATTATTTAATTTTCTTTACTCCTTACAACTACAGTATTTATGTATATTTTTGGTTGGGTGAGGAAGGTGACAGTCAGGGCCTTGCTCTAGGTACAATTCCGGTCTCGCCTGGTGAAACAAAAAATCCAGAAAAAATATCAAACAGAATGGCCGACAGCCTAATTCAAACCTGTCTTTCCTCAATGATGAACACAGTCCTCGACCGTAACCACTGCACCACGACACCTTTGAAGGCTTGTATGAAGTGGATTCGAATCCTGCTAGAGCGGCAGTATACTCAAGCTCGTATCTTAAAACTTATTTTCAGGATTTTTCCTCTAGTCCCACTAAGCGAATGTCGGGATAGTATCCTCAATAGGACATGGCCGCTTCTTCTCCCTTTCCTAAATTACATTCACGAGGGACAAACATTCAGGACTGAAAATATCTTAATCCATAGTTGACATGGTGAGTAGTTCGTAAATAAAAATTAAGTAAGTTGAATACATAGTAGGTATGGGAATATTATAATTTTTATACTATATACATTTCTATTAAGTGGACCAGTCAAATTTGGAAATTTAACCAATACTTCTTACAATGTAATTGAATAGCCAATCACGGCAACTATCATTTATGCTTCTTGCTCACTTCTGCACCAAGGATAGAACCTATACCTCGAGCGAGCTATACTGCCCATATATTTCTTCAGCGCGTGCACACAAGAAATCAGAAAAAGTTACATGGTTCTCTTCTAGTCTAAGTAGGTGGCAAATAATCAATCACCCTTATCAGTATGTATACCTGGAGGCAATAAGTGATATCTACATGCATATGATCATCTTCACTTTTCCCATGATAAGGTCAATTATTAAAAGTATTTCTTTGATATCTAGAAGGCTCTTCAGATAGTACATGGGCAGCTCGCCTCTTTTGTAGATACGAACAAAGGAAGCGTTAAAAATGAAGGCTAAACCTAATTAAAAGAAAAGAACAAAGAAATCTTCACAGAACATAAATCTATACTTACCACTACTACAAGGATCGTAATACGGCCCATCTTTGCTGTCCATTTTCAACGTCTGTCGAATCCTAACCGCTGCCAAACTTGTTGTGTACAAAAACAATACAGGCATGCCTTTCCCAAAATGAATCAAGACCCTAACCAATTCATTAAATAAAATATTTAAGCCGATACTCTGTTGTTCTGAAAAGAAAATCAATAAGAAATTTAGCTGACTTATGCTATAACATATAAATAAATTATTAATTAAATAATAATTAGGTATTTCACGTATAACTTATTTGAATTGTTATTACAGTGCTAATTTTGAATTTAATTTTTAAGGCCTTGGCAACTTTGGCTCAGGCCGAATGGATGATGATGCGTGAATAGGTGGAACGAAGAAAATGGGAGAACCCCGAGATAAACCACGCACACGGGGTTTGTCCACCACAAAGCCCATATGACATCAAACCGACGACCCCAAGCACCAGAAGTGAGCGCTCTTACCATTAATCCACCGCAGCCCACATATTACAGTCCTAAAACAGCTTGTAAACTTCTGAGGGCGAGACCTACAATTTTTGCTAAGCAGGGCCCGAACCACAGAGTAGATCTTTTCGTTTACTGGAAAATATACACAGAAAGACAACGATGTAGAATTGAGAATGTTAGTGGTATAAGGAAGTCAGATCTGCCTGAAAATTGGAGTAACGAAGAAACTGTCAGGTATCTTGTGATAAACCTACATATCTTGATATTTTCTTTTGGAAATAATTAAAGTTAAGAAGTAAGTGAACTGTGTGCAGCATTTCGGCTTAAAACTGTGCATCTTTCAGGAGTTATCGTCATTTAAAATTGCTTATGTCTGACCACTATGAATCTCAGCCCACCATATATAAAAAATATGCAAGGATACGCATTACGAAATTGTAATGGAAGAGGAGAGAGATATTGATGTTTTTATCAATTATGCTTATTTCTTATTTACACATAGAAAACACTATGAAGAAACATCCCTTTATTACATGAGTAGGAGTTAAAAATAAAATTGTACTCACGATTAAGTTTTCAATTAATATATCGTATTTACTTGTGTACGGACCCCTCTTATTACTGCGCGCATCACATAGTTGGTACGATTTTCAATTGCAACACACATTTTTAACTGATAATTTACATTTAATGAATTTGTCTTTAAGCTGCTCTGACACAACCTTCAGTTGACATTGATACCAGGACACTTGCAGTGCATTTTTTTAAAAATAAAAGACTAATTCTCTCACTAAAAACACACTCCTATTGCATCGTGTACGCACCTTATTTGCATTTATATCAGTACAACTCATTGTTTTGTCCAACTCTGCGCAGCCAAGAAGCATTTCAAAGAACCATCAAAGAAATAATTCTAGTCGAAAAGTACGCGTAAGGACATTTTCTGACTTTTCCTCTTATTTTATTCAATTTTTCATCCTAAGTAAAAAATTCTAACTATTCCTGTTTGACTTTGAATACGTGTTGCAGAGAGTAGGTAGGAAAAGCGATATCGGAGAGAGTAATGGAAAGTAAAACAAAACAGAAATACAATATCCAATTAGGTAGGATTTTAAACTGAAAAACGCAGTCGAAGGTATAGCGTACAAAAATTGGAACAACTTATTTGTAGGTGAAATAACGTACATTAAACCCACACAGAGAAAAAGAAGACCAGACTGAATGTTTATTTGGAATGAACGACCGCCCATTACGACTGTACAATGTACTAGCACCCATTATGACAGTACAATATAATGATAGTATGAACGATGATTAAAATCAAAGAAGCACAGATACAATCATAAGCTTCGTGGCATTTGGTGAAATTATAAAATATGCCACGTCTTAATCACATCGCGTCGCTGCCGATATTCCTTCAGTAACGAGCTAGAAAGTATACACGACGGCGCACATGTTTAAGCTGAACTGACAACTTGTACCATGTAGTAATGAGTTGATTACGAAAGCAGATGAGAAGTATCTCGTTTTCAAAGTTTCCACTTTTGCTAAACAGCTCAAACGAAAGTACCAGCTCGCTGATGACTAACTAGCTCCGTGCATACCCGTCCTTGCTTAAACAAGAGTCTCTGAATTTGTTAATACAAAATGTACCGCAAGGTATCAACAAATCGATAAAATACAATGACATAAAACAAAAATTGTAAAACATGCTAGGTAATGAAACGCAACACATTTCTTGGAAATAAAAACCTACAATAATATTTTTAAAAGCTGTGTAGATATTGTTCATATTAGAGATGGTTCATTTCATTACGTCAGATCTAACCCGAAACCACTCACCATCCTCAATAGCAGGTACACAAACGCGCACACCTTCTGATGAAAGAACAACTCTTTCTTTTGGCACCACTTTGTACGATCCTATTCTAACTGTGCGACATTGTAATAAGGTATATTGACCTGGCGCAGAGCCGTCAGCCATTCCTTCCAGATCCAATTCTCTTCCACCACCTGTAACAATAACGACAAACTTTATTAGTCACCATCATATAGCACAAAAAAGTCTAATTCCTGAGAATAAGATACAATTCATGCCTCTGAAATAATTGTTATACATTTTTTCTTAGTTGCTACAAACCAATGGTGATGCGGACCTCTTTCTACACTACGTTACGGTATCTAATTTGCATATAACTAACAGTCTGTTATTTCTTTTGTAACTCAATTTCAGAAACGCAAAATTCAGAAACTCAATTTCAGAAACTTGTTATTGTAACTCAATTTCAGAAACGCAAAAACGTATTAGCAAAATTAAATCATTAACAACGTTTTGAACTAGAAGTCGCCGTTTCGGACAAAAAGGACATTCTGAGCGTTGATTACCTCGTTTAAAACAAAAAGGTTTTGTTAGAATAACAGATGAAGAAAAAATGAAATTACATTATAAGTTTCAATGGATGAAATTACATTATAATAAATATTCTAGGGCAGAAAAGAATGTCCTTTCATGAATATAATAATCTCTGTTAATCAATTATAAGTATCATTGAAGTATAAGTGAAAATATACATTGAAGATTTGAAGAATAGGTGCTTTATGTTATTTATGAAAATAGTGTAAGCATTCTGATTTTGAGTTAGGAAGTTAGCTGTAGTCACGTATTACACAGCAGTTATGATATAAGGTACCTGAATTAAGTAAGCATACAGAAGGACAGCAAAAATATTGATCTTGATGGATAATACTTCAAGGATTAGCAGTTGCTGCGTTAATGAAAGAACAAGGCAGCGTCAATGAACGGCCCGTTAAACTCTCACTTGGCCGTAGGCATAAAACGGGTCCGTTACAACTATGTACATACTTATTTCTGTACGGGTGCTACACTGCTATAACTTTACACTCAAAAAGTTAAATCAGTTACTTTTAGCTCAGTTGTGGGATTGTGCGCACATTATCACATCATAGGGTGTACAATCACATACTTCAGGTACAACTAACTTCTTGCAACACTTGTCGCTTCATATCACAGAGTTCCATAATTACTATCCAGTAGGGGAGCACATGTAAAAAAGTCTCCGTGTGCAGTTTGATGATGAAAACATGCCATATGAGTAAATCGATTACACTTGGCTTCACCCCTTACGGTCCGAACAGTGACGTCATCAATGTGTCCGCCGGCCCAACACACTTACGATTAAATATCTCCAAAAACTACTTAACCGACTTTCATTTTCTCAACAGCAAATGAAAGCTAAAAATAGTAATCAGTAACGTTTGTACGTAGGTTAATATAAACGATTATTATTATTACTAATAATAAGTTGCAGTTTTTTTCTTTTGAGAATTATTAAGAAAATATTGACTTCCATAAAAAAAATGTCAAGAGCCCCAACTCAGTTGAGGGCCAATCGGCGTATGCAAAATATGACTTGACCTCAACTTAGCCCTGACCAGAAGATTAGCCGTCGATTATAAAATTGGGTGTTAGTCTGTTGTGTGTACTTTCAACTAAAACAAACAGGATCAAGAACGGTTCGTCAGTTCCTGAGATACAGATATTTTAATATTCAATTTCTTTTAATGATCGTGATGGTGATTATTATTATTATTGCGATGATTGAGAACTTATTAAAAGGTTTCATTCTTTCTGTGTATTTCTTTCCATTTACTTGATTGCGGAATGTGAAACTGAATTACAAGATGGCAAAAAAGGAAGAAAACCAAAGGCACTTACATGTTAGAAAACGAAGACAGGTGTACAGAAACTTCACACACACGAAAGACAAACGGTTACGTTTCGCAAAAGCGTTTTCATATGGTAGGAGAGAAAATGGACAGAGCGGACAGGAGCGAGACTTGTGCTAAGGATACGCCATTTTGCCGACTGATGCTGGGTAACAGTGTGGCCAGGTTATGGAGGCAGGAAAATAACTAGATAGGTCGGAGAAAACACCAAAAGAACGTATGAAGGTTACTAGAAGCAGGTAAGGGGCTTCCTGAAGGAATACGAGGGGAAAGAAGCAGACGGGAGGGGAAAATAACAGTAATAATAAAAAAATAAAAATGAAGATGAAGGGAAAGGGGAGAACAAAGAAACAAAATAGAATAAAAGTTCAACTAGAGACAGAACGAAGAAGAGAAAGGAAGAAAAAGAGGACTGCGCTGCAGGGAGTTACAGGCAGCTGAGGCCGGGTTCATGGTTGGCGGAAAGGATAGATATGTACGTCTGCTCCCATCTTTTTCTAACTGTGGAAAGTGAGTCAGGGTTCAGAATTTTCAGGATTCTGACTCGAAAGGTTTCGTCAAAGGTGCAGCCGTGATAAGAAGTGTGTTCAGGTATGGGGAGGTACGAAAGATGTGATTTGGAGGAGTAGCGATGGTTGTTGATGAGGATAGTTAGAGGAGATAGGGTTTTGCCAACGTAAAATGCGGAACATAGGTTACAGAGTAGAAAATGGATTGGAAGATATGCAACTGCGGGAGTGTCGGAAAGAGTACGTCTTGTGAGTGATAGGATGTTCGAAGGTCAGACTGGGATCAAAAACAAGACAGGTTCTGCAGGAGGGGGGGAAGGGTTCTATTGCACTTGCCAGGTTTGGGGGAGGGGCAGGATTGGTCCTGTTCTGGTGAGAATCATGTTGAGATTCGGAGGTCTGCGGTAGACAATTTTTGGGAAGGACGGGAAAATTCTTTCAGTTTCAGGTGACGCAGTGAGTATGGGGTTGGTTCGCCAGTTTGAGGAGCTTTTGGAGAGCCTGAAGAGGTAGTACTGGGTGAGAAGATTGGGAGCGGAGGGAGCTTCGTGGGAAGACCGGTTGGAGTTAGGGTGATTACGAGCACAGTCCAGTTGTTTACGGATGAGGTGTTTGGGATATCCACGGTCAGTGAGAGCTGAGGGTACTGAAATAATTTTGGAGCAAGTCTTAAAGAGGAACAGACGCGGGAGCTCTGGACAGCAAGAGCGTATGGAAGAGAGCGTTTGGTATGGTATGGATCGGAACTGTTGAAATGGAGATACTGCATACTGTTGGTATGTTTGATGTGAACACCTGTCTCAAGTCGATTGTTCTTGAGGCAGACATCCACATCAAGGAAAGTTATGTGTTCCCTGGAGAAGAAAGAAATGCATTTGACGGGAAATGTGCAGTTGAGGTTTTGCAGAAATGTTTTCAGAGACTCATGTCCGTGGTTATTATTATTCTTATCCCCTCCCTCTGATTATCCTCTTATTCCTTCAGGAAGCCCCTTACCGACTCCTAGTAACCTTCGCACTTTCTTCTCTATTTGGCGTTTCCTCCGACCCTTCTAGTCATTTTCCCGCCTCCATAACCTGGCCACTTGGCAAAATGGCGTCTCCTCAGCACAAGTCCCGTACCAGTCCACTCCGTCCATTTTCGTTCCTATCATGTGAAAACGCTTTTGCGAATCTTTGCCACTTCTCTATTGTGTCTGTAAAGTTCGTGTACGCCTGTCTTAGTATTCTGTAATGTAATTTTCTTTCTTTTCTACCCTTTTTTTACTATGTTATACAATATGTATAATGTAATTCAGTTTCACATTCCACAATCTAATGGGTGAAGAGAGACATACACAAGAATGAAACCTATCGAAAAATTTTCCATCAGCGCATTAAACAAAAAAAAAATAAAAAATAAAAATAAAATAAATAAATAAATAAATAAATAAAATAAAACCTCTGTTTTTTCGGAAATAACGAACTGATCTTGATCCTGTTTGTTTCATTTGAAAGTACACCTAACAGACTAAAAAACGTTTCTCTTGACATTTTTATAAAGGTTAATATTTTCTTGGTAATTCGCAAAAAAATTACAATTCCTGCAACTTATTCAAAAAAAGTTTATAACTCTTTAATTATTAATCTACATATAACACGTTACTGATTATTATTTTTAGTCTATATTTTTAGCTTTCATTTGCTGTTAAGAAAATAAAATTTGTTGAATAGTTTTGGAGATATCTTAAGGGTGTTGAGCTGGAGGACATGTTGATGACGTCATTTCTTGGACCCTTAAAAGTGGAAAAGGTGACAAAAGGAAATTATCTTTCAGGGGAACAAGTGTAATCGACTGACTCTCATGGCATGTTTTAATCATGAAACTGCATACGGGCTTACAAATGCCCCCCTATTAATCTTGCCTGCTTTACAAAATTTTGGTAATGTCTTTCGTTTTTACTCAATTCCCAAAAATAGAAAGTGGGGGAAAGCTTAGTGCAGACTTCTAATGCATTTTTCTGACCAAAACTCGACATAAAAACCCTAAGTGTTACAAACATCGCTGCAGAAACTATCATATTTATATGGCGTGTTTTAAGACTTACAACGTATCTCTGACATAGTATCAATAACAACTTGTCAAGATATTCATTGCGTATTTAGCTGAAAAAGCCCGACGATCATATTGTTAGGCTTCCTGTTGATATCGTCAGGGAATCTTTGTTTAAGTTAATTTACAATTCTTATAATCAAAACGTCTTAACACTGTTATAACAATGGGTATACCAAATGTTTTATTAGTATTCCTAATATTTTACTTTTTATCGCAGTCTGACCTTCGGGCATCCCATCAGTTACAGATCATGGTGTCTTCTAATTTTGTGACTTAAAATTCAACGAGTTTTCCAGGTTTTCCATGAAAGTTTTTTCCAAATTCCCTAAGTTTTTTGTATAGTGGAACATGTAAATAATAAGCAATGACATTTTTTAATCCCACCACCACCCAGTCCAAGCATCTTGCACATTATTGGTATTTTACAAGTGAAAAAAAGGTATTTTTTTTAAAAAAATAAACGATTTAACACAGAAAAAAATTCGGTCAGCAATGAAAATCGAACCCACGACGGGGCAGTGCTCCTACCAATTATGGACAGGTCCACCTCATAAATTCCTCTGAATTTCCCTCAAATTATAGATTTTCCTGGGTTTTCCAGACTTATAAAATTCCCTGAATATTCCAAGTTTTCCAGTGTGATAGACATACTGTTTAAGGCCTTTAGGTAAGTTTGGTTCATGCCGTATGATTGATGATGGTAGAATTGGCGGAATTAAGAAAGTGGGAAAATACAAGAGAACGCCGAGAAAATTCACGCACACGGTGTTTGTCTCCAACAAAGCCCATCTGGCTGATCTAGGATCGATCCAAAGACCCCGAGCACCAGAAGTGAGTGCTCTACCACTGAGCTACCGCGGCCCTTGCTGATTGCGAATGACTTCCTGTACATAAAGTGTAGAAACGTACACACATCTTTTTCTTGGCGTTTATACCAGTGTCTCATGTTTGTTATTCCAAAGCTCCGTCGTCGTCTAAGTTTCGCAACTGAGTTAGATTTAAATTTATTTATGGCATTCAGACCGGAAAGGAATAGGTTAAGGATGAGGGAAGGACTCGGTCAGAGAAACATGTCAAGTTGGTCGGTCGCTGGTATCAAACCCAGTACATGCTGAATGCGAAACAAACGAACGCTCTACCGCTCGGTAGTTTTTCACTTCAACTATTTCTATATGTGCATGGCTAGCTAGCTTCGTCGATCTTAACTCTTAGAAATTAACTTCTCGACATCTTGAATATTCAATAAGACGATAAGTGGCATTATGAATAAACCGGTCAGTCCTGGAAATCCAAATTGAACCGTGTGTACAATGCAGTGTACGTGGGCTATGTCTACATGCACCCTGTAGGAATAATGGAGCACTATGATGTTCTCCCACTGTAACAGACTTGCAGTTTAGTGCCCGCTAAAATATACAATGTAAACGTAAAATGATGGTGGAATATCGGAAGGATATATCATCGCAACGAAACACGGTACGGACACGAAAGAAACACGAACTAAAAGAAAGATAATCTCAGTTTTTACCTGGTTGCTCATTGAAATTTAATGTGGGTTCCTCTGATAGGACTGCAAACGGTATTCCGGTTCCTACCACATAAACCAAAACCATCAGACAGACTGACAGGTGCGCTTGTTATTTAGCTGTATTATAAGCCCTGCTCTCCCACCGACTGACTCTGACCTTCTAGTTTCCTGTGGAAAAGAGTGAACGTAGGACAGCAACACTACACACAGTGATGGTGATATCCTTCATGTGCATGAATGTTGGGTGGCGTGATCCTAGTTTGCTTCAGCATCCGTTAGGCTGCTAGTGTATAATGCTGTATGATTCTTCTGCTCCAGTTCCATTCGCAGCAAAATGACAAAACGTGTGGAACAACGGTACTGCATCAAGTTCTGCCAATATGGAAGATTCAATAAGCTTTTGGCTACGATGCTATGGGAAGTACCCAAATAAACCAGTGGTACAATCGGTTCAAAGATGGCCACATGTGGAGGAAAAAAAATCAGAGTGATGCTGATTGTGCTCTTTTGACTAAAGTGCATCACGAATAGCTAAGAACCAACAAGAAGAACAGTTAACGAAGGAATACTATCTTGAAGTTTTCCGTCGCATACATGATGCAATTCGTCTAAGATACCAGGCCCATGGGCTTTACAAAACTGGCCCCACGCAAGGACAAGACTTGCCAAGAACCGCATTTCTGTCATTCGTCAAGCTCCATATTCCCTGGACACGGCTTCTTTTGACTTCTAGCTTTTCCCTAAAGTCAAATCGACACTCGAAGGTACCCGCTTTGACATCCGAGAGGACATCCTGCAAAATGCGACGACAGCGTGACAACAGTTCCAAAACAAGCGTTTCAGGCATGCTTCCAGTGTATGGAAGCTGAAGGGTCCTATCTCGAAGGTGATTAGGAACAAACACACCACGTATGTAATTTTATTTTCCTAGCCTATGGTCGGATACTTTTCACACAGGCCTGGCATGTAAAAATATGAGCCCAACTCATGACGTATTTCCCTTTATGCTGGTTGAAATCCGTGTTAAAGTGTATGTAAGTCGAAAAATAGATAAACTCAAGGTCACAAATATAAATCTGAAAGGCATGTACTTCCAGAAAAACTGTCAGCACGCAGTTAGTAATTTATTTTATTTCAGTAATCTACATTACTACCAAACATGACTGTTAAGACCATAGTACATTCTTCCGAACACTGTCTACGTAAAGATGAGTACTAACTTAACTTCCGGCATTCAACATATTGACGAAAAAAAAAAAAAAATCAGTTCAAGGAAATAGCTCTTTTAATTGTACATTACAATAATGCAAACAATTGTTACGTGTCAATACACTAACCATGCAACCTGAGTACAACAATAGCTATATTTTATTAATAATACCCTATTATTGACCACTGAATCTATGACTAGATTTTTTCAGTATTCTTAAAATACTTACACTTATACATTTTCGTGCGTCCGACACAAGTAAAAAATTGGCTTGCTAACGAGTACTCGGCCAAGATCTCACTATCATGGCTTCAGAAATAATAAGGTAGTCGGTTTTTCGAAAGCCATTTGTCAGTAATCGCGACGGGACACAACTATCACTGTATCAGAGAAGTTAACAAATGATCTGCTAAAGAGTACCCGGCAAGCGTCTCGCTATAATGAATCCACAAATAGCAAGGGGTTAAGTCAGGTTTAGTGAAGCATTTGTTAACTTCTAGAGGAAAGAGATTGAGAGAAATACACCCGTGAACACAAGCCGCGTACAGAGAGTCAACCAAATGCTGTGTGAGCTGTTTTCCGATGCAAGATTGTATGGCACAAATGATCTTGTGTCCCTCTACCAACTTTAAAAACAATAGAGGCCCTCACAGATGGCAAGACCTTGACCAGGTTGTGAGGCTTTCAACCAACATTTGCCTGTGCCACAAATACCATTTCACTTAAACTTCTTTAGTGACAGTTCTATATCTTCATACCGGATCGAGAAACAAGTGCGGGTAGCTTCATATTTCTCATTAGTCACCGATAATTTATTTATATATATATATATATATATATATATATATATATATATTAAAAATTTAAATAACGAAAAGCTGTCTCTCAGAATTGCACTGTTGATGGTTGAGTGATGTTCATTCTTCTCAATCTCAGGTAACCAAAAATCTGCCATACAGGACAAAAAAATAACTTCAACTTGAACCTGCAAATACTAGTTTTAGCGAACAACCTCGGTCAACAAAAACATGAACGGAACAGTATGTATGGACAAAACTACATTGCACACAGAATAGCTTGCAGGTTTACCATTTCAAGTCTTCTGTTAATTGCATGGTGTTTACTAATTTTTGACTTGAAATTCCCTGAGTTTCCCATGATAATTTTTTTCCAAATTCCCAGAGTTCTTAGTATAGCGGAACACCTCATAAATGTTCTTATTATAGTGGAACACCTCATAAATTCCCCATAATTTTCCAGATTTATAAAATTCCCTGGTAGTAGACACCCTGCAAGACACCTGGTAGTAGTCTTGTAGTGGTAGACACCCTGCAAGACGTGCTCTTTTCAACATTCCAGCAGTTGCATTTTCTCCATCCTTATTACCTCCTATGTTAAAACGTATGTTCCGCTTTCTACGCTGGGGAAACCCACCCACCTCTAACCATTCGCATCGAAGTTACTCAGTTATTCCATCTCCCATTACGCGAATACATTTCGTATCACGGTCGTATTTTTCACAAAACCTTCTGTACCAGTATCTTAATAACTTTCAACCCTGATTCACATGCCATACTTAAAAGAGATGGGAACAGACGTATATCTCTATTCTCTCCATCAACAATCTTCCTGGTCTTAACTGTATGTAAATTCTCTGCATCTAAGTTCTTCTTCCTTACTTCCTGGGCTGCTTTTGGTTAAATTTTCGTTCTTTATGTTTCCTCTGATTCTATAAGCTTTCATTATATACTTCATTTGTATTATGAATGATTATTATTATTAATTTTATTTCCCACCCCACGCTGTTTCCTTCTGCTAATCATCCCTTCACGAAATCTCTTACTAACTCACAGTTACCTCCCTTCCCTTCTACTTTTTTCTTTTTTTTTAACTAGTAACTAAATCTTCCGGCTTTCAAGACCTGGTTACCCTGCTGTTGGGGATAACAATGGAATATGAATGATGTATAATAATAATGCGATGTTGTCCGGTTCTGAATATGTCGCATGCATTATAGATTCCTTGGTATTCTAATAAATAGTTAGGAATATGCATATTGGCCTTTGAATATTGATTAAAAATGTATATACGATAAACCTACTTTAATTTAATACTAACAATTGGCGACGGGAGAATTTTTTTTTTTACCTTTCTTACACATACTTGTATACATCAAGTACATATAAAAACTGGTTTGATAGGCAATAAATATAAAAAGTAAAATTTGAAGAGAGGAAATGAACTGTACTTACATTTTATCTTTAGGGAAATCACGTGTACGAAGTCACTTAACACAATAAAAGTCACTACTAGATATTTCAACAATACTATATAGTCTCTCTCTATATATCTGGTGTAGTAAAAAGTAATCCATTATTTTGCCAATAGATGGCTTCAGTGATTTGTATCTCGCGTTGTATAAGTCCGATCGGGTTCAACGAGATGGCGTTCAAACGATGAGATTGCGTACTACAAACACTGTTCAGATAGTTGTGATGAGTTGACTCAGTGTTGTGTGAGCGCGCGTCAAAATGAACACTAGCAAAGAGAAAATACGCTATATTTTAGTTTTTCTTCGATAAAGGCGAAAACGCAAGCCAGGCGGCTGCAAATGTGGGTAGTGTTTATGGTGCTGATACTGTAACAGCCAATCACGCGCAATTTTGGTTTCGTCGATTCCGTTCCGGTAATTTTGACGTCAAAAATGTACCACGCACTGGAAGGCCAAGTGTCGAAAATGTCGATAAAATCATGGACCGTCATGTAAGCACTGTTTCGATTGCTCAAGAGTCAAACATTGCACAAAAAACCGTGTGGAACCATTTGCATAAGGCTGGATACACAAAGAAGCTTGATGTATGGGTGCCACACGAGTTAACGCAAAAAAACCTCACGGACCGAATTTCCATCTGCGAATCGCTGCTGAATCGCAACAAAAGCGACCCATTTGTGAAGCGGTTGGTGACGTGATGAAAAGTGGATCACTTACGATAACGTCACAAGAAAACGGTCGTGGTCGAAGCGCGGTTCGCCGGCGCAAACGGTGCCCAAGCCAGGATTGGCAGGGAATTATCTACTATGAGCTGCTCCCCTACGGCCAAACCCTTAACTCGGAACTATACTGTCAACAATTGGACCGTCTGAAGGCAGCAATCGCCCAGAAGCGCCCAGCTTTGGCCAATAGGAGAGGCATTGTGTTCCACCAGGACAACGCCAGGCCACACACATCGATAGTGACTCGCCAGAAGCTCCGGGAGCTTGGTTGGGAGGTTCTTGTGCATTCACCTTATAGTCCGGACCTGGCACCGAGTGATTACCATCTGTTCCTGTCCATGGCGAACACGTTTACTGGTGAAAAATTCGCTTGAATTCAGGCTTGTGAAAATCGACTGTCTCATTTTTTTGCCAATAGGGACAAGGGCTTCTATGGGAGAGGCATCATGATATTACCTTCCAAATGGCAACACGTTATCGAACAAAACGGCGCATATGTGACCTAAATCGGATCATTCTAACTATGGTAAGTCAAGCCTTCAATGTCATGCAAAAATAATGGATTACTTTTTACTACACCAGATATACTATAAAATAAGGTAGAAAAAAATGTTATATAATTGAAATATACACAGGTGGACGGTAAATTGTTACCTTTTTCACAAGAGAACCTTGTGCGTAGTTGAAACCGAAATTAACACAGAAAAATCTACGGCTGCCGTGACCGGGTCACGAACCCCAATCTCCGGTTGTGTATGCTATCCAGTTCACCACAACGGCACGGCCAATTCTCTCGTTATACATAGAATATACTCACATGCCGTAATACTCTCCCAGCTTCTCATTGCTGGTTATGAAATCAAGGCACTCTACCTGAAGGAACATTTTAGCTATTACAGAAAAAAATTAATACAAGCAAGAGAATTCACAGCCGTATTCTCTTAGGTTTCTGATCAAAATTATAGAAATGTTCGCAAAATTAAAGTTGTGCTCTACCGTGAACTTGGAAAGTAGCGGCCAAAATTAGTTTTTATTTACTTATTTTTCTCATAAACGATAGCATGTATGTGAAAAGTGTTTCTCATGAAAATTGTAGAACGTAAAATAATCTACAAAAAAAGTGTACTATTTATTAACTTTTTTTCCGCCAGAACACCCTTTGAGAGTGAAATGCAAAATAAAATTTATCATCAGTTTAGTTTGGTAGTGCAATATATGGGGGTGGCATGACAGAAACCAATTGTTGCGGGGTGAGATGTCGTAGGAAACCGAGTAATTGTGAGTCGAAATATCGCATGGACGTGTTGCTCATAGGAGACAGTTGTTGTAGTGGACGAGTTGTCAAAGGACCAGTTATCATAATCCTATCTGATGGACATAATGGTACATTTCAATCCATGTTGTAGGTATGTCGCAACTCTCTTTTTAATAACCTCCTTTTTTAAGTCCTACCCAAGTTGACACAGGGGAACAAACGAACTGTAAATTCATAGCCCTTTTTTCCTTGAATACAGAGGAAGTTACCTCCTCCACTCCTAAACAGGAAGGACAGCTCGTAACTTACCTTTAACTCCTTCTGCTTGTAGTCGTTCATATGTATCGGAACTTGCTTCATCATAGTCAGTGATAACAGGCTCTTTCTCATTGATATAATCCCCTACTATAGGTTCTTTATCCAATCCTGTATCACTTTTCATTCCTGATTCACTATTTTCATCTCTACTAGAGTCTTCTTCGTCCGAAGAAATTGTTAAACAAACTGAGGAAAGAAAGACGTACATACGTAAGAAATTTATGAAAGAAAAAACAAAAAAAATAAAGTATTTATAAATATTTATTATTTGGTTAACCTCAAGTCAATGTAATGGTCACAAAAATATTACAACTGGAAATGTATCTAACACGAAATTTGATTAATCTTACAATCTTCAGAAGTACGACGAACAGTTAAGGCAATCTACACATAATGCGGCTTACTTTCACTAATAAATGATGAAAAACAAGATACACGATGCCAATATACAAGAAGTAGCGCAAAATTTCAACCCTCGTATATGAGACATACTACAATAAACTATAACAAGCATATATCGTCATCAGGGGGTGGAGTCGATCATTACTAAATGCTGTATTTTTTCACTCTAATCACTTCGTGATTGAGTGAAACAATTGCGGTACCTTAGTATCGTCACTAAAGTACTACCACTGTTTCACACCACCACGAAGTGATTAGAGTGAAAAAATACAGCATTTAGTAATGATCGACTTCACCCCTAATGACGGTATATACTTACTTATACGTAAATTCGAGGTAGCGCAGTAAATATACATTGAATGGACCAAACTGATAGATCGGTGTTACTTGTTTTCCGGTATGATATCAACGCCACGATTACGCACAGAAATACTGCATGAGGAAAATGAAGTTAGGCCAATTACCCAGCGATCACAAATACGAGACCTGACAGTCAACGTGACAAACTTGCAATAGTGACTACTATTAAAAGATGTGTGATACTGGAGGGAAACGTAATGAGTTAATGGATGGGTAGACGAAGTGGTGTGGGATGGGATGGGACACTTCCAACTACGAAGTGGTGTAGACTGCGCTTCTCATGGTCCAGTTTCAGAGGAGAATTATCTATAAATATCACATCGCGGAGGACGGAGAAAAGTGGCCGTCGACACGTCCCGCATTCAAGGAGCTAACCACTCAATGACAGTGGCGCAAATCAATACCTAGTTCAAGGCATGTTCCCAAACTTTTTTCAACAAAAACTACACAGTCTCACTGACGGAGAGAGCCTGATACCTGCTAGAATCTCACTCCTAATACGTGGGTCACTAGAAAAGTTTTGAGATCTGAGAACATAGTACGTGACTGGTTTGAAAAATATAAGTGCTCTGATAGTTATTCACTGTTAACTCACACGTGCCACTGAAGAGTCGGTAGTGGGTAGTTGAACCATTCGATTTAAAAGCTCGTTCAATCAACACTATAGAGCCGAAAGTAACATATTCGAGTAATATTTTTCTGTGGATGACAAAACTTTTGTAGACCTCAGTTTCTCCCGTTGTACTGTTTTAACTGGTTCTAGGAGTTTAACGGAAACTCAAGTTCACATAAAAATTAAGAAAACCGTTGAACAATTTCCACGGGGACAGTGTAATAATATAGGGAACACCAGGTTGATCGGAATGTCCGAAATGCACAATGTCCACAATCAACTCCCTCCGTTTCCTATTGTACGGAATAGATGAAAACTTGAGTAATGCCAGCTGAGGATTACACCAACAGGCAGTCTTCACGTCATATGAAGTGTAGCTGCAAGTGTCATAGGACGTGTAAGTGCTCAGCGTAACATGCTGGAACAACGTGCTTCACGGTTAATTTTGTTATATGAATTCAAACTGGGACATACGGCGGCAAAAACGTATCTACTGTAGTGAGAGCATGGGACGTACAGTCAGCTTAAGATAAGAACGGAGTGTTTCGCTTGTTTGAAAAAATTCGTGTCAGGGACCAGAATCTCGAAGATGAAGAAGCTAGAGGACTCAGGTCAGCACTGCATAACGTAGTTTTTAAGGCAGGTGTGGAGGTAAATAAGCGCACCAAAGTCAAAGAACTGGCCAGAAAGTTAAACGTTTCCACTTAAACCATTCCCGACCATCTACAGAAAGCAGGGTAAGTGAAAAAAAAAAAAAAAAAAAAAAAACTGGGTACGCATGAACTGACGGAGCATAACAAATGGTAGCATATGAACTTGTTGGTTCGTCACCACAACTAGTTCCTACTTGATTATATTGTGATATGTGATGAGACGTGCATTCTGAAGTGAGCAGTAGCTGGACGTTTGTGCAACCCCAAACCAAAGTTGAGGCAACAAAAGTTTTTGTTGTTAGTGTAGTGGACAGCACAAGTCCTTTCCTCCTGGTAAAACCACCATTGCCGCTATCACGTACGGTGCAGAATTTGACGAAATGCCAGCAATTGTGTACAAACCAGCTGTCGCTGATAATTAGGAAATGTCCTCTGCTCGTAACAGACAACGCTAATCCAGAAATAGACACAAGCCCGAAACAATTTGAACCGGTCAGGAAATATCGAACTTTACTCCTAGTGACCATTTTCATCGATTTATAACGATTGTGCACTCACAATGAGACATGTTTTTCCAGTAAGACATGTCGTATCATAAGACGGCAGGACATGGATTCAGAAGTATTCCTCAGACTTCACCTTCAAAGGTAAGTAACTACAATCATCAACTAGAACTTCGTAGAGCACCTGTGGAACTGTCTGTTCAAAAACTTCAGCAATTATGGGCTATGATGCCGACTGCGTAGATACCGACCTGCTAAACCTTATTGTCAATGTTTCATCCAATAACCGCCCTTAAAACGGCGTATCATCAATTCTGTCCATTCAGTGAATTATATTATAAAGATTATTTTGTAACTCCTCTTAAAAATACCCTAGTACTGTTTACCAATTTCGGCAACAAAGAGGAAATGTGTATAAACTCTACGAACCAAAATCAATATATATACCTACCTCCGATATGAGTAATTCCTTACAGACTCCAAATCAGAAATTCATATCGGAGGTAAGTGTAATTTGGCCCTCACCACGAAATTTTGCATTTGATCAAAATCAAAAATATATTTCTATTATTCACAATCTACTTTTCACAATGATGTGAAAATGAACATTTCAAGTTGTCCCATCCTTCAAACACGAAGGTTCAAGTTAAAATGTAGATACTTCGATCAAATTATGATACGAAAATAAATCTATTTCTAACTTATCATGCAAAAGCTTGAATTTATCCACGATTTAAAAGCTTCGAAAAAGCAAAATTAAAAATTACATTAAAAAAAAAAAAGCAAAAACAATTTTAAAACATACATCCGAAAAGCTGTGCACTTCTTCTAACGTGTGTTCACTGTGTATTAATTATATTAAAAATTTTGGACTTAAGAATTATGAAGAAAAAAAAGCTTACCAGGTTCTTCATACGCTTTGCTCCGAGTACGCTTAGCTGGTTTAGAAGCAGCATTCGTTTTGGTATTTGATGATGATGATGCAGGCTTCTTTACAGTTTCACTGGTATTTCCGTCCGATCTTGGCATTTTATAAAATTTCTGTAAGGAAATTGAAATTTAACTTCCACGTAAATTTTCAACCCTTCGATCTACAAGCTTTTAAGTCAAAATCCTACTTAACACGTGTCGCCAAATTAATGACTGACTCATTTACGCACATGAAAGGATTAACTACCTGCAGATTATCCAGAAAGGAACAGTATTAACTAGAGTATTACCCATATATAACAATGCAAAATAAAGGGTGATCCATATAAATTTTACTATTTCAATTATTTCTTGTTTCTTTGTCGAAGCCACTGTAAATTTGAAATTGGATTTTAATGTAGTGGGTGCCCCTTGCTGAAATTAGCACAAAACTGTCGTTCATTATTGCATATTGTTGAAAAGCTGAACAGTGAAGATCCCTGTATTACTTATAGCTAGGGATTGGATCACGATAATTTTGATACCACAGATACTTGCAAGGTATCGCTATCGGTCGATACTTTCAATGATAAGCACGATACTTTTAGATACATTATTTGACACGGATTTTTCTACGAAAATCTAGTTATAGAACATTATTGTTTACACCTCATTGTCAGTCAAAGCTTCTTGAGTTATCAAAACAGAATTACTACAAAAGAAAGTATTTCCCATGTTTCATATGTTAAGAAGTGAGACATCATGGTTGAACATAAAGATCAACCCACATTTGGGTTAAAGATAAAGATACCTATTGAAATTTTGAATTTTGTTAGTTTCCGCGCCTATGTTTAAGGGGCCTCCGTCTCAAGTTTCAGAATAGAAAAGACAGCAGTGACAATTGCTTTCTTGTTTCGTCTTTATTTCTTTTCAATTCAATTCTTCAAAACAATATCATAGAACTTTCATATAATGGTTTCTTAATATAATGTGACTTTCGATCCAGTTTGCCGAGCATCCAAAACGCTAGTTTAACCACCAAAATAAAACATTTCCTTCTTTTGTACAAAATGATGCAATGAATTAATATATTTTCAAATTCATGCTTTTAGCACCTGAGATGTAGTCTCGGACGTGAGACAATTACTGAAAAAATATTCGAAATTGAGGGAATTTCCAAAGTAATATTTGTGCATACCAGCTGGCAACAGTTTTCTCCGAGAGACGTTTCAGTACAACATAAATAATATGTAACAAAAGAGGAACTCGACTTGGTCCCGATAGATTGTAAATTCTCGGGTTTCTTGGTAAGAATCTATAATATTCCTTTCAGTCATTAAATGTTTTCGTAGGTTAAGATGGTGATATTTTTCGTTTCGCTTTTGTTTTGATACACTCATTAGAAAAACGCTCTCTAATATTATGTAAAAGTAAATGTCAACAATGCGCAAAATAAGATAACCATTCAAAATAGAATAAGCTAATAAAATCCAAGAGTTATAGGAAATTTGCATATCTGAATTTTATTTTATCATAAATTTTATTTATATTGTATAACACTGTTGAGGAAAGTATCGAACGTCAGAAATAAGTAACGGTATCCAGAAATTTTGGTATTAACCCATTTCTAGAACATGGTACTACAGGGTGGCCAGAAAGTCCCTTTACACGTGGAAATATTTCATTGGAACTTTAATAACACTTACAGTTATTTATCCAAAACGTCCGTATGTGCACCACCATTATCTCTGCACAGCTAGATACGCCTCCATGTCCTCCTACTCATCCGCTTTAGCAGCTGCGGTGTCACATGCTGAAAGGCTTCAAGCACACTTGCCCGCAGAGCATTTTCCACGTACCGCTTCTTCCTGACGTATGATTTCATGATACCCCATAGGGCATTGTCTGGTGTCGTAAGGTCCGGACTTCGAGGCGGCCAAGGACAAGGGGCTGGTGAATTTGGGGACCCACGTCCAATCCACCGGCCAGGGAATAGTTCGTTCAGGCGTTCAGGAACAGCAAGTGCGAAGTGGTCGGGAGCTTCATCGTGTTGGTAAACAACCGAGTCATTGATGCCCAAATTCTGCAGCTATGAACGAAGCCAGTCATTCAACATCTCCAGATAAGTAACCTGGGTCACGGAACTCTCCAAGAAGTACGGACCAAAGATGTGTTCTTCAGTCATCCTCGCCCAAAGCATAACCTGCGGATGATTGTTCTCTATTTCTTGGTAAAAATGTGGGTTTTTCTTTGCCCATATGAAGATGTTCCTATCCCGGGAACTCCGATAAATAGCACATTCATCATAGAAAAAAAAAATGCACTTCCGAGCAGGAATGGTGGGAAGGCCTTCAACAAGATCCTGCATGCTTCCTGCCGGCGGTTTAAGTCATCGACCGTTAGTTCATTGATGGCCATTGGCCGGAATGCTTGCAGGCCTAAGTCCATTTTATGTGCAGCTGCATTGTGCTCCTTTTAATTCCAAGTTCTGCAGCACGCTGTCTAGTCGACTTGCAGGGTCACATGTTTGCCTTCGGGTTGACGGACGACCAGAGCGGGGGCATCCAAAGCACTACCCAGGCGAAAAGCTTTCTTCTCCCACGTGATCGAAGTCTGACGACTTGGTGGCTCCTTACCGAACCGTTCACGAAACCAATCCATCACCTGTGTCATATATTCGTTTTTGTGCTTCCGTTCATGGACCCACACACATGTCACTAAGCACTCCTCCAAAGTGAAGTCGTTGGTATCTGCCATTGTTCTTCACCAAACACAGAAAGGTGAGACAATGAACTGGTCAACGCACAGACTTTATTCTCCTCCTCGGGCAGTAACGTGGTAGTTACGCGGCAATCACGTTGCAATTCACGTGTGGAGCACTATTGCCATACCAATGATCACGACGGGAGGTTCAAATCTTAAATAACTTACCATCTTACACTGTTACACGCATTTAGTTCAGGTGTAAAGCGACTTTCTGACCACTCTGTAGTAAGAAAGTGACAAGCTACTTACCATTATAACTAACAAGTCTGAATATAATACAGAAGCTTGTTGAGTTTTCAAAAGAAAAGTAACTTTGAAGCAGGTCTCTTGGTTTCATATTTAGGGGAGAAACTCGTGGCTGAACATAAAAGAGGAATTGGTGAGAAATTTTATTGCCCTTTAGCTCTTCGTCACCTAACTTGCTGCAGAAAAAAAGAAGCTCCTCGTCTCAAGTTTCAGGGACAGTGGTTGATTTCTTTTTACTTGTTCATCGTCAATTTCCTTATCTCTACGGATCCTGCGAAAGATGCTCTTTTCTGGTAACCGCTAACCTTATTATAAAACAAAGAACTGAAAGGATTCCCAAGTTCAGTACAGTTTATGACTATCCAGCCACACACACAGATACACACATACCATCATCAAATAAGAGGACTCTCAATTTGTATTCTTTCAAATATGCGTGAGAAATAGAGAGGAAAGAAGAGACCCATGCGGTCACAGAGCTAGTTGCGTGAAGTTTAAAATAAAACATTAATGACCCTTGTAAAAGCAGGGTCCGTGGCGCATCTAGGGACCTTGTTATATGGTTTCTTAATATTTTCGGTGTGGGTGCCTGAGAGAGAGAGAGAGAGAGAGAGAGAGAGAGAGAGAGAGAGAGTGTGTGTGTGTGTGTGTGTGTGTTTTATGAGAATGGGGAAGAAAGCAAGAAGGATTTAGAGAAAGAGAAGAGCAATTTGTTGTGGGGCCTGTTCTAAGTATTTATGAGGCTTCTGTAAAATAAAATATTCCAACACCGAGAAGTTCAATAATCCCTCATACACCGACTGGTCCCAATCTTCATAACAAACAAACTCAGAGATGAAAAAAAAAAAAAAAAATCGCGTTAGAGTCTTGGAGACACGTTCCGCCATTATTTCTCGAAGTGGCAGGGTGAACTATACTCGTGTTCTAGTTCTTTATGTGTTGGTACTATGAGTGAAGTATGGAATTATTTTGAAGTGGATCCCATTAACAATAATCGTACTATTTGTTGAATATGTAAGAAAAAGTATTCTCGTGTTGGAAAGTTTCATAACACCACGAATCTTAAAAACCATATTATTACAATCCACAAAGTTCGTTTCACTGTACAACCGAACAAAAAGTATAAACGATAGAAAAGTTTTGAACTTGAATTGAATTTTATTGATGGCCTTTATGCATCTAAGGCTCAGACCGGGATCGGGGAAGGGAAAGGATTGGGCCAGGGCCTATGTTTAAGGTACCACCTCGGCATTGGCCTGGTGTGACTGAGGAAACCCCCTGGAAAAACCTCAGTCAGGATGGTTGGCTGCTAGGATCGAAGCCAGGACCTCCCGAATACTACGCCAACGCTCTACCACTGAGCTACGGCGGCTTGGTAGAAAATATTTGAATACTAGGCTGAAATGGCACTAGTTTTTTTTTTTCTCCATAGTGTAAGATATGGCTTTTCTGCATATCTATGATACGGCAAAAGTTGGTGTGGATATTCTTAACGCCTATGAGTGAAATTTCATTCGTCATACGTTGATAAATTAAAATGTGTGCATCATTGATTTGGCAGAACTTAAAATGTTTGAAATGTTTTTCCGGTTAGTTTCTATTGGACTTTTCAGGTTTCCTACCGGAAGGTACAAAAAAATATACTGATAAAACCTTGTAAGGCATATTTTGAAATAGAGTATGCCTACTATTCTTCACGTTATGAAAATATTAGGAATAAATGGCAGCAGAGCATACCGTTAATATAATACTATGCGTAGTTGGAACAAATTTGAGTCTCTCCCAGCTTCGGGCATACGAAAGACACACGAAATAATAATCTGCCTGAGCCATAGATGCCTGAAGACCATACATAACAAATTTAAAATTCAAACACACGAAATAATTTTGGTACAAATTTCTTGTTACCGTTTACAAATTGTATTTTTTGTTGCAATATAGAAAATTTAGTATTTACTTTCAAAGGTAGTTGAAGCTCACTGATACTAGTCATAAAATACGTTATATAGCACATGCTTGTAGCTAAAGAGAAAAGAATGTAAATGGTGTTTGTTTCTTTGAGTTAGGTGTTACTGAATAATTTGGATGAATTTTGAATTGAATATATTTATGGCCTTTAGGCATCTTAGGCTTAGGCCAGGATAGGGTGGAAGAGAGGATGTTGGAAGATAGACGGTCAGGGTCTAGTTAGTAGGTGCCATTCCGTCATTTGCTAGGAGAGTCTGAGGAAATCACCTGGAAAACCATGGATGGAATAATAGGGATGAGTTTAATATTAGAAAAGCTTTTGAAATGTATTTTTCCGACATAGATGATCTTGATTACATCCCGGAAAGTTAAGAATAATTTTCAGATAGGGTTTTATATTAAAATAACACCCAATAATGTCTTATGAGAGATTTGCGCAAGTACTTGATACACTTGGGTTTTCAGTTTTTGTTTTAATGCAGTCATACATTTTTTATTGTTTCGACCAAATACATACCACATTATTTGCTCTCATTACTCAAGTTTGCTATACAAAGAAAATATTTGACAGTAATCTTCGATATCTTACTCATTCTTCATAATTTGAATAAGTGTTCATCACGTTAAAAATAGTGCATTTTTCTAATACTCATTACTTGAGTAACTACATTCTTTTCATTATTATGAAAACATAAATGGCGTCGTTCCAAATAAAATCCTAAAAGATATATTGTACTATTAGATAAAAAAAAAATCTGGTCATGAGTTTTGCAAGATATGCCAGATAAATCTGATTTACTAGGTGAAGAATCCTAATTTGGCAGAACCTGATAAGTCTTTCAATCGCCATTTTCAAACCATTCTTGCAACATAAGAGTCAAATCAAGACTTGTGGCCACAGACAACATTGAACTGAACAAACTGGCAACTTCTATGCAAATGCTTCAAAAACTCGATTCTTCAGCGGGCAGCAAAACTTTCAAACGCTTAATCTGAATAAGTGGGAAAACGGACATACCAACTTCTGCCATATCACCCTAGTTTTTATTGCTTTTAATTACGTATGAATAATTTATTTGTAGAGCACTGTTGAAGAAAGTATAGAGTATCGCGAAATCCTGGTATCGATCCATTTCTACTTATCACTATGGAATCTGGGAGCTTTAAAGGGAACTGACTTCCAATTCCGAAATTTTAAGGCGGCGGCAGCCTAAAACTGCGATGATTTTTCAAAATGCAGACATTTTGGACTGTCTTCATCTTGGATTTTGTTATTCAGAAGTTTTGATTTCAGAAGCGAACTTGTCTTGGTTCGGGATTCCCAGATATGAAGTTCCAGGAAAATTGGATCATTCCTCTATAAATTGAAGCCGTATGTAGTGGTAAGGGACACACGTAAATTGTTCAATCTTTTAACAAAAGGCAATCATGTACGATAATCTTGTGCTAATTTCAGCTTGCGGCATCTAAACTGATTCTCCTTGGGACTCTGCACGTGATAATGCGAATACACAAACAGACAACAGAGACAAGTCTTTGAAGAGACAATAAATGTCAGTATTGATTTCACATATGTTGTCATCCAACAGCATATTTGCTCTTAGATCATCTATTTTGTTTTGGATATGACATTAATAAAGATTTACGATTTTTTTTAAACTTACTTTGTGAATAAATGACACCAACGAAGAACTGTATTTCTCACATACGGATGAGAATAAAAATTCGTTACCTTCCTTTCTCTTCTTTGAAATTCGTTACTTTTTCGGTACTTTCGTTGCCAGCCTTGGAATTTTGGCACTTTTTCGGTACTTTCGTTACCTGTAGACACCCTGGGTTTAGCCTCAATATTTAACTCTTGAAACACATCTAAGTAATAACTTCGCCTATGTAGTAGTTATCTGTCGATCAACCTTTCGTCCGAACCTATCTGCACTAAAGTACGACATAGAAATTTTGGGCGTATTCTCACTTGATTCCTTTGTCATGGTCTCGACGTAAATAACCTATTGTCAATAGCAAGGGGCAATTCCAATCGGGTTGCTAACGCAACGAGTTTTGGTAGCTGATAATGTATGGCAAGAAAACAGTTGTCCCAGTTCGAACTGTATGGGCCTGCATTTGTATTGGTGTCGCATCTGTACAACCTCTACTTATGATACTTAACAGTCAAGACTCCTGAAAAACTGCTCAATAAATGTATTAAAAGCTCCATATACTAAACTTTAAATAAAGGAAATCCTTCTGTCTGCTTACATTTAACTCAAACATGTCCCATAGTGTACTTTTTTAATTACGGTACTTAAAATTTTCAGCTTTTAAAGATTTTCAGTAACAATAGAACAGGCCTGATATAATTAAAAGATTTTACCGTTGCAGAAATAACTTGCAATAAGTTCTTGTTTCGTCGCCAGAGAGCAGCCTGTTAGAAAACAGCAAACACTTAGTGTTTATTTTGTAACTCGCTAAACATTTGCAGACAAACTTTCGTTGATGGAGCTGTTTAAAAACATCTACTGAGCAATGTTTCAGCTATTTAACCTATCTTTATATAAAACGCGTCTTTGGTGGACCCCTAAGGGCGTAGGTGCAATAGCAAGGAAGAAAAAATTCGGAACATCGTACCTACGAGAACCACCCTGTATATTTTTCGATGGACTGTCGTCTACCCTGACGTTGGCAGCCCTAACGACGCCCCTAATTGTCAGAGAGACATGAACTATTCCTCGTTGGAAACCTTATGGGACACGGATTCCAACAAGGTAACTTTTGTGCCCCCTGTGCCCAACTAGTAAAAGAAGAAGTCAAAAATTTTGAAAAAAAAAATAAACTATAGTTTTTTGAACTTTGTGGGACTATGGCAACACTGTTACTTGCCGTACGCAAGAAAAACAAATTCTCACATGTACGCCAGACATTGGGAACAATCATATAAAAAATAAAGGGCGTAGATGCAATAGCAAGGGAGATAATAATTCGGAACCTCGTACCTACGAGAATCACCCTGTATTTTTTGGGATGGACTGTGGTCTACCCTCAGGCTGGCAGCCCTAGCGACGCCCCTAATTGTCACAGGGACATGAACGATACATTTTTAATTTTTTTCATTTTTTATGTAATTATTCTCAATGTCTGGTGTACATGTGAGATTATTTTTTCCTGCGTACGACAAATAACGGTGTTGCCAGTTCCACAAAGTTAAAAAAAATATATTTTTTCCATTTTTTTTTACTTTCTTCTTCTTTTACGGGTTGGGCACGGGGGACAAAGGTTACAACGTTGGAATGTGTGTCCCATAAGCTTTCCAACGAGGTATAGTTCATGTCTCTGACAATTAGGGGCGTCGCCAGGGCTGCCAACGTCAGGGTAGACCAAAGTCCATCGATAAATATATACAGGGTGATTCTCGTAGGTACCACGCTCCGAATTTTTCTCTCTCTTTCTATTGTACCTTCGCCCTTCATTTTTAATAGGATTGTTCGCATTGTCTGGCGTACATGTGACTATTTGTTTTTGGCGTACGGCAAATAACAGTGTTGCCAGTATCCCACAAAGTTCAAATATATGGTTTTCTCTTATAAGAAAATATACACTGACAAAAAAGGGTAAATTCAATACCCCCCATTCACCCCCCGCAAGCCCAATGGTCATATACATGGTATCACTAGTTAGTATATTCATTTATCTCTATTGATACCAATTTGTATGCTTGTAGCTCCTTTGGGGGGGAGGGGTGACGGAACTAAAAACACCCAACTTCCCCCCCGCGCGCACGACCCCCCAATATGGATGAATTACCCATCGTTGAAAAGCTTCATTCTTCCTGAAGAGATTGACACCTAAATCATCTCTCTAGGTTAATTAGTAGCTGAGCTACTGAGGTTTAAAGTGCTGGCTCAGCCCTTGAGCCGTTCGGCGTGAAAAGGTTAATAAAACGGGATAGCATTTTTCACTTTAAAATACAGGAAATCCCCTATAATACGGGACACCTGGCAACCCTCTCATGAACCATAAGGTATAGAGACGTGGCTAAAGGTCTTGGCTAGACTAGGTCAGAGCCGCCGAAACAGTCTTGATTGGTGCAGCAGTTCAGTATTCCCAATACACTTTTTTTAAATAATCAATTATTTAAACTGCTTCCATTCAGTTAGATGTAGCTGCGCCAAACTTGGCATAAACATTTTTTGACATCGTAGGAAAATACTGTGGGTTTTCCCGTACCTAAGCACTGTAGTTGTCAGTATTGACAACCTATTATATAAAAATTCATGTCTGCGTAGCTAATATGCTATCAAGGGACCGGAGCCTTCGCGATTGTTAGTAGAATCGCAGCTCTAACTTGTTTGCTATAGCTTCGTATCAACGGCCCCAAAATGGGAATTTCTTATATTACGATAAAAAAAAATCATCATATACACGTAATAAACACTAGCGCTTTTAAACGTAACAATGCCAGGTTTACTTAGCAACATAATACGGATTTCATTTAAGAAACTGACAACTATGTTAAAGTTAACAGAAGTGTGAACGACTTGAAGTACATGGGTATTTTAGCAATGTATGTAAATAACATAAATCAATATTATTCAGCAGTTCTTCTATGATGTGATTACGATCAAAAACATTCGCTGTTACGATTTTCGTTCTAATCAAGGCTGTAGCTTCTAAGAACAGGACCCTAATATTAACGTGGCATACGAATCATGACAACTTTAAATCCTAAGATGACCGCGGGTGCACAAGCCAATACGTGGCCTCCCTTCCCCACCACATATCATGTCTCGATGACAGCTGGATTACTGAACCTTGCCACAAGCCCTGGATGAATCGTGTTGGCCGTAGTTTTGTTAAAAAATATAATGTGAGAGCTACTTCATAAGAAAATTATTTCTGGCATGAATTTTTACATGATTTTTTGAGGGGGGAGAGATTATTATTTTTACTTCATATTTTTCTGCTACTCTTTGTTATTTACATTTTAATTTGTAATTTTTAGCAGACTGTCGCTATTTTGTTATGCGGGACAAAACTCAAAACATGCTACAAGTAAAAACAACAAAATGCGAATAACGCTGAACTTATGTCTAAACTACTAATAAATACTCCACGATATGTGTTTGGGTTATTTTCTCAATAAAAAAAAAAGTCACGATTTTGATTTGAAGGATAACAGAACAAAAAAACGTCCAGACATACAAATATAGACGATAGACATTGATGTATATGCACATATATATATGCATATATATATATAAACCACAGAAACGTTCTTATCAGGTGTTATATATACATAATATGCTCGATACTGAGAATATATGCTT
This sequence comes from Lepisma saccharinum, assembly GCA_022664845.1. Classification (NCBI taxonomy): domain Eukaryota; kingdom Metazoa; phylum Arthropoda; class Insecta; order Zygentoma; family Lepismatidae; genus Lepisma; species Lepisma saccharinum. The sequence continues at coordinate 126,295 of JAGDQP010000178.1, forward strand.
CAAGTTCCATAAAATTAATATTAACTCACTGAAGCACTCACAAATTAGCCTTTCTGCTCTAGTAAAGAAAAGACTCCCCCTCATCAGTTTTGTCGATTACCCTTATTCATCAGATAGTGAATTAGTCGTCGTAGAGCTTCTTACAATAAATAGCTACAGTATTTTGCTTAGGTCTAAGTTCATACACAGGGTCCTATCACATCATTATGACCACCCCTCAATGCATATGTCACACATGGCTACTGATTCATACAGCGCACGTGGCAAGGTAACACATCGTATTAGATAACACCTAATGATGGCAGCCGTAAACAGGGTAAGAGCCTCTGTCACCTATCAGAACTGGTAAAAGATGCAATCAGTCTACCGGGCCAGGAATTTTGAATTTAGTTTTAAGGCCTTTAGGCAACTTTGGCTCAGGCCGAATGGATGATGATGGGATGAATTGATGGAATGAAGAAAGTGAGAGGAAACGGAAGAACCCCGACAAAACCCACGCACACGGTGTTTGTCCACCACGAAGCCCACATGGCATGAGTAGGGACCGATAGTACGAATTCTAACAAGTGAGCGCTCTAACAATTGAGCCACCGCCTATCGGGCCAGGAGTGCCAGCTTATCGAAACAGGGACCTTATAAAGTTCTTGCGCTGCAGTAGTGTAGGTATATCAAGACGACAAATGGGAGTTATGACTTCTCGACCTGCGAATAATAGTACCTCACGCACCGATGATATCAGTGAACGGAGGCTGCGACGGTTAGTTAGCGCGCTACTGTTGATCACTTGGGACATCCATAAGCACCGTAGGCCCACCTGAAAGCACGACAGTGTAGTGAACCTTGTTATTCACTAGTTTTAGAGCAGATGTGTGATGATAGCACTCATGCTGACGGCCATCATCCTAAAAAACGCCGTCGGTTTGTACAGTAACACAACCCCGAGAAGGGGAGCACTGAGCGCGAAACGTCGGAGAACAGACATCCGGATACGACTGTTAGTAGGAGGTGTGGACGACATAGTCTTCATGGCATGACTTGAGTCTGCTGATACCTCCACAAGGAACTCTGAGCGCAAATGGTTAACCACTGATTGTCGTCTATCATGTACACCCACACATATGGACCGCGTATCCTGGGGCAACGATATCTATAAGTAAGACAATGCGCCATGGTATATTGCCAGAATTCTTAGTGAGAAGTTTAACGAGCAAGATTAAACTTCAAACTTTCCCCACGGCTAACTATTTAGCAGATCTTTACCCAATAGAAAGCTATGGAACCACGTCAATCGACATATCAGACGGATGGATCCTTCGCCAAGGAGTCCACAAAGGACTCCTAGGTGCACTGCAGTCTGCATGGTTATAGGTACACATAGCAACCTTCCGCAGACCTATTGAGTCTCTCCTACGACAGCTGGCTGCGGTACATGCTGTAAAAGGCGCATTTTTTGGGTAGTTTGTAGGTGGTCACAATAATGTGACTGGACTCTGTATCTTTCTAAGGATAATCTACAAAAACTAATGTACAGTGCACGAGTAAGTAATGAACTCTGCCTTCACAAAGCACTAGTCAAATATAGCATCAACTATCTCACCTCTGCCGAGATTTCATCTTTTGACTTGCCGCCGCCACAATCACTTTCAGGAATAATTTTCACATTCTCATTGAATTTTCTTCCACATCTTTGACAGAAGTTCACGAACGATGAAGTGTAACCACACGAAATGCACACTGCTAGCTTCCCAGGTACAATCTTAGGTTCCTGCAAGAGTATTTTACATAACACTCTATTAGCAAAATTTAAAGCATGTCCCCTTCTTTCCTCCTCCATTCTCAAAATGCATGTCTTGAATAATGTTTCTTTTGAAGTCATATTCAGAAGCGAGAAGATTTTTATTTATTGTGCACTTCAAAATCGACTGAGCATTATTTCAAATACTCAACACACAATAATAATAAACACGAATTAAATGACAATCCAACGATCAGAATCAAACGTTAGACTGACATTTAATATTAATGCACAAAGAAAAACTATATAAAAATATACTTCTACTTTTCTCTGTGGGAAATGGTAAATTTAAACAGCAATATGCCAGTAGTAGTTTGGCATAAGAACAACTTTTGTCAAGCTTTACTACTATCTCTTCCCCAATTACTTAGCACAGTTTTGTTTTTGTAATTCTCAGAATTTTAAAACGGTGTACAAAAAAGCTATATAATATTCGTTTTTAAAAATATTAACGAAATTGCTGTTCAAAAGTAAGCACTAGAATTTAATCATCTCTACGATGCGTGACTGGTTTTACTTTTTGACTTATAATCAATGGGTTCTCTCCCGGTATATGGATTGTAGTAATTTGGAATCCTTTTTAAACTGTCCGTCCTTAGGAAGTTATTTCTACCCGATGAAAAGCAAATTCAAACCAATATCGGTTGACTTCGCCCAGTACTTAATATTAGACGAGCCATACTTTACAGTAGGTATATATGTATCAGTAATTATTTATGTACAAATTGGACCCGTCTAAAGGAAAGTTCAATATGCCTCGATGATACAAGTCACATCATGAGATGCAACATTTTTTTTTTTTCCCCCTAATTTTTCATATCCTGCATTATGCTATTTTGAATAATTCGGATAAATTTCTAACCACTTTCTTTCTAATCATAAACTACTAATCATCATACAGCTTCTCTCTTGAACGTTTCTAACGTTCTTCTGTTAGGTAGAAATGAACTTCTGTTACTACGACTTATCTACGAGCTCCCAGTTAACTTGTTTATTTCTCAGAGAATCGGAAAATATGACAAAAGGAAGTTTCAACATTAAAAGTTATTTTTATACATTTAACACTACTCGAATACCTTAATAATAAATAAATTACTGCTTAACAGTACACATCAGCTAAGAAAATATAAATAAAACAAAGCTTTATATTAAAAAAAAATACAACTGAGTCGAACATCGATAAACGTATCTTGTATTAGGTTAAGGGTGAGTCTACAAGCAAACATGATTACCACTTCACTGCGTACTATTTCAAACTATCGAATTCTTTTAAGATGAACAGGATCTTCATATTGCCTTCATTATGCAACAAGGAATGGACAAATAACAGGGATACATATTTTGGGAATGAAAAGCTATCATCAAAAGAAAACTAAGTATTACAACAGATGCATCCCAGATAAAAAAGATCAACACCATATTTGGTATATAAATAGGATTTCCCCTGCTTTACTTTACACAGAGTAAACTATGGTCAAGAAACACCCTTCTTTTTAATACAAAGAAATAAAAACAAAACGCCTAAGGCTGGCGCCACCTTTTAAGAGGTACTCACATCATGGCAATCATCTTAAATCGCCAGGAGAGGACCAACACGATACTTATGTACAAATAAGCTTCAAATACAGCAAATGGGAACAATTTTACTTTGAAACATTATCAGAAGTATTGGGTAGAAATCCCATAATATGGCTAGTGAGTGTGTATTTACCCATTTATGTTTATAAATCTACAAGTTATAATTTCATTGAACTCATACTTCTCTAACAAGTTTGTGCTTAACATCGTTACACAAATTCATACCCTATCACTACGAGTCAGCAAATTCTGACAGTTTCTGTTGTTACAGTCACTCTCTCGCGATCTTTACATCCTTCGCGCAATCTTGGGATATTGCTGTTTTAAACAATTATTTGATCTACGCTATTCAAGCAGTACGTAGTGCTTATTTAAAAAATGACTGCACAAAACTAGAAACCTAATACAAATACGAAGACAATTATCAGAAGCCTCACACTGCCCATGAAATCTTAAGACCATAGTCACAGAGGCATTTATCAAATAATAAACACGCATACAGAAATACAATACCCGAAGTATGCATGAAAACCCCACAAAATATATCTTTATTTTACAAGAGTATTTTCATGCATATTTTCTCAGGATTTTTGAGCATTTAAAAATAAGAAAAATATTCTTAAAAATTTATTAGCTTACTAATATTTTGCAAAATTTAAATTTTACACCCGTAAATAAAAAACACGATACTTAAACTTTAATTTTATGAAGGAATTAAGACTAAGCGTCCCAACAAGTAACGTACAATGAGAATCTTAATCCACAGCTCAGTTGATTTTGAAATTAATTTCTCATATAACTCATATATTTACAATGTTCCCACCAAAACTGGATAAAAGAATTCCCTGACTTTTCCAGGTTTTCCTGGTACATATTGTGAATTTTCCAGGTCTTCAATAAGCAGTTTATTTTAGGTTAAACATGCTCTAATACATAAACACAGAATTGGAAGTGCATTATTATAAATATACGAATATGCCACAAAATAAATAAAGTATATTCAAGCTAGGTTAAAAAAAATAACTACTCAAAACTAGATTTTCTCTTGGCCTCCTCCATTTGCCCTCACAACTAAGTTAGTTTCTCCAATGCAGTGGGTAAAAACAGATCGGCGAGCATGATCATCTTTAAAGTAGTAATAAACGTAACATAGAAATTGATTATTCTTCCAACTTAACTTCTTGTATCCATACTGGAATGCCCCATGGATTACACGAACCCAACAACTGTCCAAATCGAGCACTGCTGGATCATTTTATATCTCAAATTCCGTTTTGAGCTTCCTAAAACAACCAATTAGCACTGGGACCATCCATCGAAACTTGGATCACATTATGCAATGGAAAAGAAGACAGTTAGTGCCTTACGAAATTAGAGACCAAGTTCTGAGCACCAGAATGACTCAGAAATACAGAAGTCAAAATATCTTGTGTTCACCCTTTTCTCACTTTTGTTCCACCGTATCAACAGTACATTTGTTCCTTCTGAATAATTTTGTTAAGTGCCCCATCAAAACATACCATAAAAAATGAACTCCGTAAGATATAACAACTTAATTCACTAAAGAATGTTAACGACTACATATGAAGCTTTAGTTGAACCCATAGTGAATTGTTGGGCAATAGAACTGTCTTAAAGGAGTTTAAAATTTTACCCAAACTGCTATGGAAAAACTAAACGTGGCATGACTTTATAAACAGCTTCATGGACCATTCAATTTCAGCTTCAAGGACTTCTTTCTTCACAACAAACTTTTTTATCAGTTCCATTACTGAGTGAAATCTGAAATTTTATACCAATATCAGTTTCTTTGGATTTCTCAGCAACTTCTGACTGGGGATGGACTGAATCATTCCCTTATCCCTTCCTGTGAAGAGCAGGAACCCTGTAACCTTCCGTTTTTTCACTAAATAATGATGAGATATCATCATCAAATAACGCAGTATTTTTTTTTTAAATCGAAACATTGGTTTGTAAAATATGAATGAATTTGTAATAAAAATTTATTTCTGAAAATAAATGCCACGACTTTTTCACAAACCCATCCTGGAAAATAAATTCCCTGACTTTTTAAGGATTTCCAGGTCGGTGGGAACCCTTTATTTACATGAAAATATTTTTATAAACTTTACTCTGAATTTTACATCAGAATAACTGACTATACTGCATCATTTCTCTATAAAGATACCAGAAGTCCATTATATGCTTCAAGAATCAACATTCGACGAGTATAAGTTGTACAGCTTGTAATAACTATTTTGGTTTATTACCAAATGTATTTAAAAAAACTAGTTCTGGTGATAATTTCAAGGTTACGCAGGATGGCTCGATGATATTCTGTCATACAAACTATGTGCGCAGCTTAGATGCTACCTATTAGCAAGAATGTTAATTATTTTTCTTTCGAGATAGGCAACTCACAGGGAATTCTTTATAACCAATTGAGTAATCAAAGGGTGAAATGCTCTTGCACCGAAAGCTGAAATGCTCTTTTATCAAATTGTGTCTACATGGAAAATTGTTCTATTGAACGAATTAAAAGAGCTTTATTATATGTGATATTGTGCCTATGTTTGTCTATGGTTATATTCTGCTGAAAATAATCACGACGTTATTAAGTGAATGGAGTACTGAATATATATCCAGAATATCCAAGGAATAGTGTACTAACTTCGGACAGTATATGAAAGTAACCTGTTTATTCGGAACCAAGTATTTGGGTCATTTTCTTACAATTATCTTGAACATTGATGAGGGGGTATTCTACCGAAATTCATGGAAGTAGTGAGTTTGTTCCAAGAAGAAATGTATTTGCTATTTAACTACAGTTCTAATTGCTTCTAGTTTAAAGTCAGTGTAGTTTTCTATATAAGTTGAGAAAGGAAGTGAAAGGATTGGTACCGCTTTCTCAGATGTAGGGAAGGCTAGCTATTTGCTGCTAATATGAAATGGTGCTGTCCCACTTCTTGGATTCACTTTCAGGGAATTAACATTTCGAAGCATTAAATCGCTAGTTTGCTAAACATAAATAAAGTGATGCTTGATTATAATACCCGAATCAGAGCGAGCCATGGATTGCCTAATACTGCGCTAAGTTTATTTAGTAAATGCATTCTAACTATGTTTCTGTCTAATATTGTTGTTGCGGAACAGTGGAGTATATTACAAGAATACAGATTAAATATTACGAGGATATTCCGAAGTCATCAGCAATGTAGATCCTCTAAGAAATAACACGTATATTTTGTACATTAATGTATGTCAACCTGTAGCTGTTTGAGCTGGTTTGTATTGTTTGGATTCAATAACGTATACCAAAAAGTTCTATATTTTATTTATAAAAGAGAAAAATACAGTCTTAGTTAACCGTACTCATTGTTGGGGTGTTTTATACATCCTCACCCATCTAAATTTCTTTTTTTTCTTTTTTGAAAGCAGTCTTTTCGGACTTATTTGGTTTAGCTCAAAATTACGGGAGCTATTGCTAGAGAGAAGGGAAAAGGGGTTGTTACAAGCTTCGACACAAATGATACAAAATTTCTTCTGCTTTTGGGTGAAGATATTACCTCTGTGTCTTGAAAAACTTTTCTTGCAGATTATTATCACGCTTTAATTTTCCAATGTATTAATCAACATTGCTTTTATAACTGAAAGGTGAAAATTTATTTTTCGTTCACTGTGGAGAAAAGTATACACACAGAAATTTCTCATACGATAGCAATATAAACGAAATATCTCACCCCTCTGTTTCCTTGCGTTAATAAATGTTTCGTAAATACACTGCAACGTTTCAAAAAATAATTCCCCATTGTACCAGCCCATACAAAGATGAAAATTGGTTATGTCCGTCTTATTTACTTATTTAACAAAATTTCAAACAGCTAGGTACCATTTTACATTGGAATGTATTAACAATGTGAGGAAAAATAATAATAATAATAAAATAATATTAACAAAATGAACAAGAAAAAACTAGTGTTGAGGTAAGTTTGCGGGAACATAGAAAGAGTCTCACGGCTGAAATAGATGAAGTTTCCGTGCTAAACAGATCAATGTTCATCGGAAGATCATTATAGAGCTTGGGCAACCTATGCAAGAGAAAGCGCTAGTTACTAGAAAGCCTGCGCTGATCTATATAAAATAGGTGATTGCTTCGAGTGGATCTAGTAGGAATGTGAAAATGAAGTTCAGGCACTAGAGATATTTAGATAGTTATTTTTCTTCGGATTTCCAGTGGGTGGAGGTTTAGGGTATTTAACCTTCAGAGGACTAAAGACACGACTGTAGTGTCAGCACTTTAAACCTCGATAGCTCAGCTCCTAATTAAGCTAGAGAGATAATCTAGGTGTCAATGTGTTTCTGACGGATGGAGTTTTCCAACGATGTGCATGTCATCCATGTCGTGGGTCCCACGGAGGAGGGGAAAGGGCAAATTTACAGTTTTTACCTCTCTCCGAACCCCCCCCCCCTCGCATCGGGGGGTCAACTCACCCAGAAAAGGTATACAGGCATAAAAATACGTATCAATAGTACGTAATGAATAAACTAAATGGTGATACCCTGTATTTAAAGATGAGGCTTTTTCACGGGAGAAAGGTGATGGGTGGCAGGTTTTTTATTTAGTGAAAATATTCTTACGTAAATTACAAATATATTCCGGACCGTTCAATATAAGACAATATTGTCACAGAATCGATCGGTTTAGATGCATACTTCTTGTTGCTAAATGTTCTGCAGGCAAAAATGTAAAAGTTGATGTGCATATGATATAGGAGGAGGGGAGCGAAGTTTGTTGAGGATGTTCGACTAAATTTCATAGGAAATAATTACTATATAAAAGACATACATTTTTAGCTTTCTTCTTCTCCAAACAGAAAATTTCACTTTCTAAAAGTAAAGAACTTGTCAGTGAATCCAGACAAAAAATATGATTCATTTTCCGCGTCGTTGTTCGTAAGCTGGGGGTGTTGAGCTAAACACAGAACATTTTATAGAAGCCTGCTTTTCTTTCTTCTGCGGTGCTGACATTTACAGCTCGAGCTTGAAAGAGAAAATACAGGGAAAAAAACATGATTGCTTTGTTGAAATCTGTGTTCTATAAGCTTTCCAACGAGGCATGAATCATAACTTTGTGATAATTAAAGTGGGGGGTCACTAGGCCGGCCACGACTTCCTTGAAATCCCTGGTCGTCCGCTAAAGGTTAAAAGACCATGTTTACTCATATTGAGAGTGGTTGGTATTCTATAGCGTACAACAGCAAGAAAGAAGCTAAGTGCAGAGTTCAATCTAGAGAGACGTGTTGGAGTCGTCTTCGACCAGATCGGGGAGCAATACTTGAAGAGAAATCAGTGCTTAGTAGAAGGTGACTAGAGAGGAAAAGTTACGTATTTCCTTAAGCCGTTAAAGAAGAAACTCAGATTGTTTGGTGACAAGTAATATGCTCGGAGAAAATGAGCTTACTATCCATGAAAACTCAAGTTCTTTCTGACTCTCAACTTTCTTAATAGGTGTTTCGTTTATGCTACAGTGTGTGCTGCGTTTCTGGAGGTTAATATTTAAGCACCAGTCCTTACAACATGTACTGAAGCGATCAATATCACCTTGCAACCATGTAGCGTCACGTGGTTCAACTATTTCTCTGAATAATTTACAATCGTTTGCCAATAGTAATATTCCACTGGAGTTACAGACCACGTCACTAGCAAGATCATCTATGTACAATACAAAAAGCAACGGACCAAGCACACTGCCCTGTGGAACTCCAGGCATCACAGGTTGAGGAACAGATCACACTCCAGATAGCACCACTTTCTGACAACGATCCTGTAGATAACTGGCTAGTAATGAAAGAACTGGTCCATGAATATTATACCTATTCGATAGTCTGTACAGCACATGAGAGTGTGAGATTGAATCAAAGGTCCTGGATAGATCAAAATAAATTACAACTAATTGTGTTATTTGAAATGCATTTGATGGAACTTTTAGTCTATTACGATGACTTAAAATTTTATGAGACGTTAAATTGGACTTTTGTTTTAAAATGGTGCTAAGAAGAAAACAAATGTAGCCATAAACTTATGGTTTGAGCCATATATATATATAAAAGGAAATGATATAAGAAGATATAGTTTTCAAGTGGTGAAAACTCCATTATGGAATATTTCACTAAATTGGATAATCTGAGGGATTATAATAAATGTATCGTGAAGATCTTATCCAATGAGATAAGAATTATGTAAAGATAATAATTACTTTGGTCTGAGTTTTTGAGTTTTTTGGTGAATTTCAAATATCAGCCTTGGAAAAGATGGTCAGCAATTTTTCAACCTTGTGTTGACATTGTTGAAACCTAATTAACCAAAATACCTAAGAGTTGAATTTCATTCTCAAAGAAAGTTTTATTTCTAGATTAATGATAATTAATCTAATTTCAAAGACTAAGTCTTTGTCCCAAGGATGAGAGAACGTGGAAAACGAAACGCAGTAACATATTGAGCTAGCCTTGTATACTGTTGTATATTAGGTCGAAGTTAACCTTTCTTTAGAAATACCTTATCACAGTAAACTAGGCTCACATAAAAAGGCTTTGTATAATAAAACTTATAAACCGAAAGCGAAAGAAACCTAATCTTTAAGGAAAAATTCAAAGTTGAAAGTAACGGGTTGTAAGACGAATCAAGTGAAACCCTTACAAGGTCTGTAAGATGAAACATTGTCTTTTGGTCCTGATTTATATATGGGGTTTACTTATATATTATTTGGTTCTGATTTATATATGGGGGTTATTTATATATTATTCTTTGTCAAGAAATGTGTAGTTTTGGTTACAGAAGCCAAAGATATTGCAACACCGCTAAACATGATATAACACGTCTTGACCTAGCAAATGACAAAGTTGTAGCCGAAGATTGCATTAAGAGTTCATTATAATGGACATTTCCGGCACTATTTTTTATTGCATTACAAAATCTTCGGCCAAAGCAAACTTTGGAAAGCACTTTCTTTTCTTTCTGTGTTCTATACATCACGAGATATCAAGCGTTGTTTCCAAACATCCATTCGTGCGCTATATCGGCCGCCGACATGTTATGACGTAAGCTATCATGAGACGGCTTGTCATCGAACTAAAGGCAAGTTACTAATTGGTTGGTTTGTACTGCGAAGAACCGATAACATAAATAGATGAAAAGAAATTGTGTAAATAGTGCATCGTTCCTTTGTTCATTAACATGCCAATAAGTTTTCCTAACAAAACATTTGTTACCCTGACGAGAAACGAAAAGCGAGAAAGGGCTTGACTGCGTGCAATGCGGATTGTCATTAGTTGTGTACGCTTCCGTGGCCCGTATTCACTATCTACTGCATTTAGATTTAACTTCGAATCCCCCTTGAATCGTATTAACCACCGCAATAAACCTGGCTTTACAGTTCATATTTAAATCGAATTTAAACTGCGAAGATTAGCTATGGATTCAAGGTATCGTACTTGGCACTTTAACAAGTCTTTACACGCATCACTTCATGTAGTTATTAATGTATAAATAGCATAACACGTTTCAATGAATTTTGAGCACACAAAACAAATTACAAACAAAGAAAAGAACTAAGATGAGATATATGAGCTATCCAACTTGCGATAAATTTATCACTAATTCATGTAAACTTCGCGTCTTTTTACCCTCCCGTAGTGGCGCTGTCTCGTGAATAAGAAAGTTTTAAATGACTGATGCCATTGAAAATTTCATGAATATATGAAGCCAGGGATTGGAGAGAATACTTAATCTGATTTGTCCACTTCCAGTCTAAACCAATATGAACCAAATTTTTGCTTCTAACTCAGTTTTTTCTGCTTGATATCGCTGTGCGGCCCGTTTTTTATTTATGTCTCAATTCTTGCAAAAAACATAAATATTATTTGCAGTATTTTTTATTATATGCAGAGTACAGTATACTATTATATGAAATGTCTTATGGACGAAAAAACCGTTGGACCAAAAGTCGATTGGACGAAATGTCTTGTGGACGAATTGTCTTTGGACGAAATTCCGCGTGGACAAAATTTCGTTGGACGAAATGTGGTATCACCTCATAAATATTATTCAAATACATTCTTTGGATACAATCTAGATTTTCATTTGCTAAGCCGACACGGCTGTGACGATATAGCACTAACTTTCGAAGCCTCTAGCTCCGAACAACACCCTTTTTTTTTTTCGCCAAAGACGGATATGATCAATTTTAATCCTTGTACCATAGAGAAGCCCTTTCTGAAATACTGTTGAATTTTCAAAACATTCTGTATATATGGCAATGCCCTGACACGGGAGCTACTCCTCCTCTCAATTTTAAAATCACTGTTCAAAACGGCATACTTTCTCCTGGCTTTGTGAATGTTACTATTTCCTTTCCATATCTTCATTCTGCCCACATTTAAGAATTAGTAGCAAAAGACTATATCATACACAAGTCAACAATAATTTATCAAATTCGAAGAACAAAGTATTAATATTAAAATAGCAGAAGAGCTCTCTCAAAACAAGACGAGAACTCTACACAACGTATCTTCGTTTTTTTTTTTTTTGGTAATTTTTTAAAGAGTATTCAGAAAATATATTCCTTGTTTAAACTATCAACGTCGGTTTAACGCTGTTCATCCACAGTCTACGCCCAGTTACAGTGCAGTGTCTCCAACCATTAAGGTCTTGCTTTATATTATGTGCAGTGTCGTCCTCTCTGAAGATGTACAGCTGAACGTTGGCCCTCTCCTCATTTCTTCGAGAGGAATCCTGTGTGTGATAGTGGTCTACTCAGAATTTATTCCCAGAATGTGCGACGCCTATGTAATAAATTCTCAACTGTTGAAATGTATAATAGTGAATTATATAGACTTAAGATATGATGAAATTTTCTGAGGTGGACTACTGACAGTTTTTCCGACGACGAGATTATACTTAAAAATTAACAGGTTTACACAAGGAACTTTTAGGGGAAGGGGTGTCATGCTGCTAGTCCATGATCCTTCTATCAGATGGTATTACTTGGAAAGAAACTGAACAAAACCACACTCAAAAGTGTTAATCGGCTACTATTATAGAAGCCCCATTAAAGAAATAAACTCCTTAGATAGTTTATTCATTTCTGTTCTTGCGGCTATTAAAAAATCTGATATGTACGTTATTGCAAACTTGAGTTACGAATTAGCTGGGATTCAAATACTACTGGTGCTTATTCAGGGTGTCTACAAATTTCTGCAGACAAATTTCACTGACTTTTCCAGGCTTTCCAGTAGTATTTTCAGAAATTTCCATTACCCTTACGAAAAAAAAGAAAAAAAAAAAGCACCATTTAAGACTAAATTTTCTGTAGTGTGTTATCTGATTAGTAGAATGATAGACTGCTGTTAGCACTTGGTAGAGTAGTTCAGATTAGCTTTGAAAAGCTCATCTAATATAACGTTCAGCTGTTCTTTGCCAGTGACATCACTGTTAAGTACCGATTCTGGGGAAATGCAAGCCGACCAAAAGTTACGTTGTACTTCAAGAGACATTTACTGAGCACTTTCTGGATGAAAGAAATAAGAATCTTTCTACAATCAGTTCGGAATTGAAACATTTGACGGTCACTTATTTGCTTTGTTCTTCTCAAAGCAGCTCGTGTACTGAATTCTAAATCAATGTTCTCTGCACTTAGGAGTACATCATCATCTTTAGAGAAGTCTATCTTGCACAGATCTTTTGACGAGTTACACTTCTCAAGGACAGAGTTCTTCACAAATCTTCCTATGATGGATCTGACTAAGGCAGATAATGCCTTGTACAAATATGGCACCAATGGTTCATTGGACTGGAATCTTGTCAAAAATGGTTCACAGTCTGCAACCACAGTTTGAAAGAAAGCTAACTTTGCCTCTAACAGAGGATCCTCAAAAGCCCCTGGGAAATGTTTTTGAAGCTCTTGCAGTTTACTGGAAGTTTCTTTTCCTGTACCACCTTCACATACTTTCTCAAATAAGGTAGTAACACAATAGCACGCTGAGCCCCATCAACATTACACAACCATCTCTCAGAGCAGAACGTTTTGGGAACATAGTACATCCAGTATATTTTGTAAAGTCAGCTCTTCTTGCAGGTACATTTTGGAATAAGTTATATAAATCACGAAGAAATGTTACAACATCCAAGTCACTTTTCTGAAAAGATGTCTTGAAGGCCCCATGTAACACATGCAAACCACAACTTCTCAGTTCCAGGATTTTCTTACCATCAGGGTTGTCACTTTCTAGATCTTTCTTCAGGTCTGCTAACATCTTCCAATTTACTGTCGGTCCATCCATTGAAACTTGTATATTTTTTATTAAATTCAAGGTGCATGTAGATGAAGATTTATTTATTGGAGTCAATAAATTGGATGCTGTGGTATGGCCCAGAAAAGATGAATCCAAGTACCTTGTAGACACTTCACTTTTTTCTTCATTCCAGTAACGTACAAGAATATCTAACTGTTCCTTCTGTGAAACTTTGTTCAAAGACTCATGAAATACCAAAAGAAAGTCACTTTCTTTTTCAACTTCCTTCAGTAACTCTGCTTTGAAAAAAGACGCCAATCCAAAGGTAATGGTGCAACCTACTTTATCTTTTTTCATCTGTTTAGCGATATCACTGTCAGGAAACATAATGGGAAATAAATTAACAGTGTTAGCTGCAATTCTGTTTGACATGATTTACCACAGTGTGGATGCACCACAGTATTTCTGCACTTGTAACACTGTCTTTCTCCAACAATTTTTTCATCCTTGACTGTGACGAAGATCCACTGGATTCACTTACAGTGTGTAACAGATGCTGCTTGCGCTGCCAATTCATTTTCTAGAACACAACTGCTGCTTTCAGTGGTTACAGATGTTTGTACGATTAGAGCTGGTAGTACACAATGCGGTTGGATCACTGTTTCGTTCCCTTGAACCTTTCAGAAAAACGACTGATGTCCATACTCTGCAGTTTAGCATCGAACAGCTGCTTGTGCTTCTCTCCTTTAGCGTGACTGAAAACAGCCTGTTTACCCATGTTACTTAACCCAACCTTTGTCTTACACATAGTGCAGAAGAATGAATTAACGTCATTTTCCACTGGTTTTAGCCATTCAGAATTCAGGACCTATGAATTACTGAAGACTGTTCGTTTTATCATATTGGAATGCCTTTGAATCACAATCCTTTCAAAATCTGAAAAGATAAATTTTGTACAATTAGATGTAAAGGTTGTAACAAATTATTTCAAAAATTTAATTTGTATTAAAATAGTTGGTTTCACACAGACATTTAAATCTGCATTGGGCATTGCAGGTTAGATTTACTTAGGCAAACAGAAGGAAACCGTGAAGGTTGAAGTATAAACCGAATTTAAAATCGGTGCAACATATGCGAAATTTTTAAATGTATTGTTTCTAACTTCGTAATTTGCAACAAGACAAAATTAAAATTGTTTATAAAATAATTATTAAAATTATAAATTGTTTCTAAAATTTCCAGAAATATTCAGAAGTTCTCTGACTTTCCAGAAAAATGAAATGCCCTGACTATTCTAGGTTTTCCAGACTTGTAGACACCATGTTATTTGATAGGTGGTTCATCTAACATGTTTCCAACCTGGGGTAATTTAGTTCTTTCCCTCGACTAAGTGAAGGGCATATCTGTCTGACATATGCTGGACAAACCAGACCACCTGTTGTTGGACACTGAACTCGTTTTCTCTCCTTTACCAATGACACTTCAGTTCAACGAACTATTTCCCTGTAAAGCAAAATGAACTGGGACTTGACAAATGCGATAAAAGCAATGCCACGGAAAATAGGGACATGTGAAAGATGTCATCGATTTCTTTTATGCATACTTGGACTCACTAATATCAGAATATGTTTCAGTCAGGAAAGCAAAATCCGGTAAGTTCGATGTGGTACAATCAGTAAAGAGTTCGCTCTCAAGAACAAGAAGCGTGCTTGGTCTCTCTGGAAACAGTATCCCAACAGTGAAACCATAATGTTTTCATTCAAGAACTCAAATTATCTCAAGCTCTCCTCCGCAGATAATTTGTTTCATCACAAGTTGTAACAAATCCCAAACGTTTCTGGTCTGTTATGAACAACAAGCGACAAAACTCAAGTCTACCATTCTAGTTTCATACAGTGGACGTACTTCTACGTTCAATGAAAGGACTGAAGCAGGGCTTGTTCAGATCCTCCATTTTTCTCTAATGTAAAGTCTAATATTCCCAATTGCCTAGCATATGAAACCCATCCACCACGAAGACCCTTCCGACGTCTTCCTCCAATTCTCCAAGGCATCTGGACCTAACAAAATAAATTACTTATTTCTGATTAAACTAATCCAACTATTATTTGCATCTCTAATGTGTTCTTCGATTTCATTTGGTGGTACCAATATAAGTAATGCCAAAATCCCACGGAATTTTATACTCTCAAGAAGCTACATGATCAGTGTAATAACTTCTGAACTTGAATAACTTTTCTACACTTTCTGGGTGATACCATGATGGCGCGACTCAGCAGTGAATAAAGACAAGTTTTAAAATTTTGCATTTATTTATTTATTTTTAGAGAGAGAGCGAGCGAGCGAGCGAGAGAGAGAGAGGGAGCGAGAGAGACCGGTGCTTTATTATTATTCCATAACAGTTTTCTTTACTGATTCATCCCATCCGATCCTGTAATAATTTATATCGGTAAGGATGATAAAATTAATTTATTTGATCTTTTCTTTTGAGAATATTATAGGCTCTAAAACTTTATATCAAATAAATTAATTTTATCATCCTTACCCGTATAAATTGTTTTTGGTTTTGTACGGATGAAGAGTTAAAATACATATATGTAAAGCGTATTTGCCACAGATTTTCTGTAGGCGGTGGTCTAAAATTTGTTGTGTTGCCTCGTAATAGTCCTATCTAGAAAACAGATATCCCCATTATTGTCTTTTCCAACCACGGAGTTTTAAACCAAAGGCAGTTTTGAATTCCGCAAAGGACATGAAGCCCATAACAACTTCACTTGCATAATTCCAATAATACTTTATATTCTGGTTCAGTAGTTTAACGAAGTTTACTTGAAATTTCTCGAAACTATTAGCTGAATGGCTATTTAACCAAAACTCGTATCACTATTTCAATCTACGAACCGGAATGGAAAAAAGAAAAACGGTAAAAACTTTAGTATCATAATTTAAAGTTGTTACTGAACTGGTGCGTTTAAAATTGCTTTTCAAAGTTCTGACACTTATCTGTATTCTAGCTTGCCCAAGAAAATAAAAAGTATGGAAATCAAAAACCATGGGTTCAAGATGTTTAGAACGCTACTTCCTTTAGATAGTGCAACATATCTAGTTTACCATATGACTTTCTTAGTTTATCTCTAAGTATTTCACATGCGACGAGTTTTAATTAAAACTTTTAATTTTATTGGTTTAGAAAATGTAAATTTCTATGCTCCCTCCCCCTATGCTGGTTATCTGATATTGAACAATAAACAAATCTTTTTATTTGCAATATCGAAGCAATTAATGAAAACCAAATTTGGGTACTGCGTTCACTCTTGCCCCTTGTCATTATTTTTCTACATGATAAATGGAACTCAAATGAAAAATAACACTTACCTCTTGAGGTGGAGGCTTTATTGGCACAATTTGTGTTGTAACTCCAGCATTCTTTAACTGCCTCATTATCACATCTGATGACTTTTCAGGATTCTTTTCGCTTTGAGGAATCCTGGGGAAAAGAATGAACACAGATTTGATATGCTGTTCTAAATATACACAAAATGCTTATGGTACATTAAAAAGATGGCATGCAAAATCAGGGAGAATTTTTTCTTTCAATTAAACCACAAATCAACATTGATGGAATTAAATTACATACAGTAAATAACAACTGAGTGTAGTACCTAAGTTTTCTTCCCACCATATTTTCCCGTTTCAATATTGAATGCCAAATCCGACACTTCATACTCTGATGACTGCTCCACCAATGGACCAACATATATATTTAGCGTGGAACTTAGGATACTTCCCAAAATCACAACACAACTGCTGATTCAGAGTACTGTTTATAAAAGGCCATGAAGTTTTATTACCATACTCCTTCATAACTGAAAAGTTATACGAAATGCTAAAGAGAAGTGAAACAAGACTTCGTTCTGTGAGAATTAATGTATCGACTTATCAAGTTAGACTAAGAGCGCAGCCTTTGATGAGTTTGCACTACTACTACTATTACTACTTCAGATGAATAAGTATGTCTCAAACTATCTTTGTATTCTTACATGTAAGTACCTTTCTTCTACCTTATTGTCATCTTAAATATATGGTCGTTCCTTAGCACCGCTTCTCTTGTCCGCTTTCATTCATATTAAATGAACACGCCTTCGGCAAACGTTTTCGGGAATGATCCTGTTCGCCTCCCTGTGACTTCAGATATGTAACTTTTTCTACCTTATTTCATCATCTGCAAAACGCTGTCACTTTCTTTCTAGCTTTTTTAAAGATCTTACATACATAAACGGATCTGGACCTCCGCCATGTTGTTTTTCTACCTCTTCCAATTGTCCACGTGTGATCAGTGAACTGTTTCCTTGTCTACAGCTAGATAGGTAAAAGCCGAATATTTAAACTGATTTTATAGTGTTAAATGTGTAATTGTGCACGTGATCTTCCAGATACTACGTAAGTACAATTCCTTTCCTCTCTTCAAATTTCACCTATTAGGCCTTCTCCTACATGTACTTTTATATATATTCAGCCATTCTCTATCCACTGCTCAATGAAGGGCTCCCCACTTTTCTTTCCACATATCTCGGTCTGCTGCTACGCTCATTAATGTAGCTCCTGAAAAACACTATTTCATCTATCCATCTTGCATTTGGACGTCCTCTCGGTCGTTTCTTTTCTCTAGGAATCCAATGTAGTACAATTGTCGTCCATCTTCCATCTGCTCGTCTAGCTATGTGACCGGCCCATCTCCACTTCATCCTTTTCGGCCTTGATGACATCTACCTTTGTTTGTGCGCGAATGAATTCATTTGTCTTCCTGTCCCTCCTAGTTATTCCTAGCACGCATCTTTCCATTGTTCTTTGTGTGACACTTAAACTGAGTCGTCTGTGCATTCAATGTCCAAGTTTCACAACCGTCCATCATTACAGGTAAAACACACTGATTATAAATTTTACGCTTGACACACATTTCTAGTTTGCTTCTGAAAAAAAAGTGTAGTCTTCCAAACGAACTCCACACGCCATTTTACATCTTCTATTTATTACATCAGTGAACTTGGCATTCGATATCTTGAGCTGGCCCAGGTAAACATACTCATCAACTATGCCTATTGCCTCTCCGCTAATCTACTTCCATCTTTACAGCGTGTTCATTTTACATCACTTTTGTTTTACTTAAATTAATTTTAAGGCCTATTTTCGAACTCTCATTACACAGCTCTTCCATTCTGGTTTGTAGTTCTTCTGCACTTGAAGCAAACAGGACTATATCAGCGAATCGTAGGTGATGAAAATATTCCCCATTGATCTTCATCCCAGCTTAAACTGTGGAACACAGTCTCCACGAGAGCTGAAAACAGTTTTGGAGAAATTGAATCTCCTTGCCTTACTCTTTTCCTAACTTGAAATTTAATTATAGATGTAGCAGTCGAGTAAATGCTCCGCAGTAACTTGATATATTCACGTTCGATGCCTTGATGTTCAGGTGATACTGTTGCCAAGCAGACTGAATCGAAAGCTTTTTCAAAATCTATGAATACCAGATACAGTGGAAGTTCATATTCATTAGTCCGTTCATAACTTCATTCAATGTTTGTATGTGGCCCACTGTGCTAAATCCACGACGAAATCAAGCTTGTTCCCTTTCCTGGTTAAAATCTAAGTCTCGTTCAATATGATACAAAATAACTTTGGTGAACATTTTGTACAGAACTGACAGTAAACTGTTTTGTAGTTTTCGATGCGTTGTTTGTCCCTTTCTAGTACAACAAAATGATAACAGCATTATTCAAACTTGATATTTCTCTCTTTCTCCAGCACATCGAAAATAATCTACCTCCTCCTTCATCTTTTCATCTCCCCATTTAAACATCTCTGCTGCGAGTCCCTCTTCTTCTGGCGACTTTCCTTTCTTCATCCCTCGAAGTACTTGATCCACTTCCTTCCTTACGTCTGGGACATCTACATCATTTTCTTCTAAATCTTCTTTTCCTTGTTCTTCTTCGGAGAAGTACAATTCTCTATAGAAATTTTCAAATATATTTATAATTTCTTATTTCTTGTTACGGTCCCATCCTTAACTGTAATTATTTGATTTTTCCCCTATCATTAACTGCTGCTGGTTTCCTTCAGGCTCTTGTTTCCTCGATTGTATTTCTAACAAGATGCTCGCTGAATCTTCGTACATCCTCTCTTAATTTCTTCCTTACGGTTTTATTTAAATACTTTTCCTCTTCTTTCATTTCCCTTCTTTACTTCATCAAGAGTTTAATTTCTTCTGAGATTTTGCTCTCTTTTTTCTTTCTGATGCTTGCTATTTTCTTTGCCGTCTTCCTTACTATCTCAATCAGTATTTTATTTCTGCTATTGATGTTTTATTTCTCTTCTAACTGTCCCACGGCGCTGAATCTGTTGCTTAGTTCTATCTCGAATGTATGTCTGTATTTCCCTATCAGATCTAAAACTGGCGGTTTTCTTCCGATAAGCTTCTTTCTCTTACGTCTAGTATTACGTTTCAGCTTGTCTTACAAACCAATGATCATATGTTCAGAACAGACACGTCTTGCAGAATTTCCCTGTTATTCGACAGAACGTAGTCTATTTAGTTTTTGGTCATATTTGGGCCTTTCCATGTACACTTCCTCTGAGCCAGTTTTTTGAAAAATGTATTTGAATGAACAGTCTGTTGGCTTCTGAGAATTCCATCAACTTCTCTCCTCTCTTGTTTCTTTTGCCAAATCACAAAGTTTCCTACTTTCGTGTAACTCCTCTGCTTAGTTCCTACTTTTGCATTGAAATATCTAATTACAATTTAGCAATGCGATTTGCTACTATACAAAATCTTCTGTATCTCCTCGTATAGGTCTTCCGACTTCCTCCTCCGGATGTGACGTTGCTGGAGCATATATAATTTATATATCTCTTGTTTATCTTATTTTTACTCGTGCGATTGTATCTGAAATTCATTCAATTTTTGTGATCCTTGTCTTCATATTTATTAAAAAGCCAACGCCTGTCGGTTTGCCATTTTTCTGTTCCTTTGAAGTAGAATGTGTGACCTGACTGTAGTTCCAAATGTTCATTCTTCCTCCAAACCTCTGACAGTCCTATGATGTCCCACTTAATCCTCTTGAGTTCATTCTTCAATTCTTCTAATTTGTTCTCTCCTGCAAGCGATTGACAGTTCAGAGTTGCAACGTATACGTCGGTTCGAGTTGCAGTGTCGGTGTCCTGGAAGTCTACAGTCTAAACCCTGACATTTTGACCCTCTGACTTCCTGCAGGACTGACCGCTGCCGTTGATAGCTTCATTGCAATGATGTTCCTTGAGGCCTGTTTTCTTATTTGTACTATCATGTGATAAGAAAGGAGGGGTGCAGACATCTGACTCACCACGCTGTCTGCTAATACGGGTTGGTGAGCAGCCCATCCATGTTCGTTCGCCAAGCAGTTGTTCGGGTAACTAACAGGCCCCACGACGTGAACATATGAATAATATATATATATATATATATATATATATATATAGGGTTATTACAAATAATTGGAGCAGTTTCATGAGTGTGCTGTAGCTGTAATATTCGACATATTGCCATGATATTTTACAGTAATTTACAGAAACTCAACAAGTTTTCTTTTTTCTCTTGTAACTGTGTTTCGGATTTCTGTCGGGAGAGCGCAAAACTAAGCAGTGAGGAAAGGAGCTGAGGAAACGAATGCTGTGCTGGAATTTCATGCCTATCAGTCGGTAAGCACAGTGCAACGACACTTTAAAACGAAGTTCCAGAAAGATGCACCGAGTGCCAACTTCATTCGGTGATTGTATGCACCGTTTACAACTACGGGATGTTCGTGCATTCTTAAACACGCGATTGGGAAACCGATGAAGTGGCCGTAGTGCAGATGATGATCAGACATTCCTGTCCTTTCCTCCACGCTCACCCGACTGAACATCGTGCGATTTTTGTGTGGAGATTTAAGAAAGATTCCGTTTTGGTGCCTCCCTTACCAGCATACATCAGAGAACTGAAAGATTGCATCAGCAATGCTTTTGCACTGATTGATAGCAGCATGTTACGTCGAGTGTGGGACGAACTTGATTATAGACCCAATATCTGCTCAATCAGCAACGTGAGACATGTCGAACACTTGTAATGTAGTACAAGAAGTCCTACAACAACTTCGAATTTTTCTACATTATTGTAATTCATGGTAATATGTCAAATATAGCTACAGCACGATCATGAAACCGTTCCAACCATTTGTAATAACCCTATATACGAGGGTTAAGTCATAAGTCATGGCAACTATTTTTTCGAATGGAGGATAACAGGACAGATCGAAGATATGCGTTGGAAACCTTATGGCATGTATATATATATATATACATTGCTTGAGCGTGTTTACAAGGGACACTCACCAAATCACAGAGACCGATTTTGATGAAAATTTGTACCTAGGTACAGTTCCTAAGTACACCTTCCAGTCAAAATTATAGCTGCTATGGTCAACAAATAGCGACAAGGGGACCCAAGATAGTGGAATGTAGAGAGCAAGTAAATCAATAACAGAGTAAGAAAAACGCCTTTTTTTTACAACCTGTTAAATATATTGAAAGCTAATGGCTATTATGGATACTGGACAGGAGGCGATCCATGCCAAAGGGTATAACGCCAATAGCCGCTATCTTGACTCTGCTTCAATACTTTTTTTAAATAGTAAGGGTCAAATTTTTATATCAATCTGCGCTGGATTGTTCCAAGAAACCCCATGACGAAGTTAGTTTTGGCATAACTAAGAAGACTGTATGACAAAATTACAGTGAAATTGAGCTGGAGAATGTGTAAGTGTAAGACAAATGAAGAGAAAACTTTTCTGTTGAAGCAGTTGAATGAACATAAACATTAGAGGTTACCGCTATGTTGGAAAATATTTTTGTCTCGGGTGTCCATCCTCGGCCCAAATTTTGTCTCTCTGATATTGAGCTACATGTCTGCCAAGTTTGGTCAAAATCCCAGAGTGAGCGGTCAGTTCCTGGCAAATCAAAAACTTCTGCAGAGGCCTTTCGAACGACACCCCAATCACCTCCATAGTCTTCGAGTTCCTGACTTGAAAGTTGTCAACAGACAGACAGCTTCCCAGCTTTAGTTGCTGAAGCCTAAAATCTAGTTAATAAAACACTGGTGCCATGACCTACACAAAAGTTTCTACTTGTATTTACAAATACCGTATACACTACATGACATTAAATTGCTTCTGAGACTGGAAATGTTTATATTCTTAAAATCCAAGGGATATTTAATAAATTTTGAATACTATTTCATCATTATATATACATGTTACTTTTACAGCCCCGCCAGATTTTCAAGTATTGTGGACTAGAGACGAAGAGTCGTATCAAGTATGCGTGGAAGTTCCAATTTTGGACTTGGCAAGATTATGACGTCAGCGTCTCTCGTGCAATAAGTAGTCAGTTGTGTCCAAGATTGCGACCATTCAGCAGAAGGTGCAGTGTGTTTTGTAGTTTGCTTAATTAAAATCGTATGTTGTGGTATTCAGAAGAGGGTCCTAAAAAGCTTACAAAAAGGAAGCTGCGGATGACAGGAACATTAAAAGGTGGTTTCATAGCTTGAAAGAAACTGAAGCAATGCAGATTTACCACGTGGTGGTAGACCTGAAGCCTGCATGGAAGCGGTTGAATCGGTGAGGGCGAGTGTGTTCAGCAGCCACACGAAATCTGTCAGAATAAAAACCTAAACCGACCGTATAAAATAATACAGAATGCTGTTAACTTTCAACAAGACTGAGCACCCACTTCGCCATTTATGTGAGACATTAACGGAACGAATTATTTGGTGTGCGTAGAATTTGTTGCAAGGTGCCAATTTCCTAGTCCAGGTCTCCCGATTTGAGGTCTTGCGACTTCTGGCTGAGGAGGAATTTAAAACAAAGGTTTATGCTGAAAAACCTGGAAAGAGACAATTCATTCTATTATTAAGGACATTTCAACTGAAGATCGTCAACATGCAATTTTGAGGCTGCTATGGAAAAGGCTGAAACACAGTTAGGACGTTAATGGAGAGCAGCTGGAGGTCTAGTGTTGAACAGCTGTACGTCGTCGTCAAAATTTAACATATAAGTAAAATTTTAAAAGTTATTTCATGTTGATGCGACTCCGACTGGAATCAGCAACACTTGAAAATTCGTCTGGGGCTGAAGGACTTTAAAAAACATCCCAAACATTCTTTACGATAAAATACACAGCGACTTTAACATTTCCAACAGTAAGGTGAAAACTTACAAGAAAAGTGAGAAAAAATTACAAAATTATCATCCTACACACACAGCACATACATATACACAAATGTTATAATATGTAACAGTACTATTGTTTCCTATTTTTAAACCTACATTATTCTATCCTATGACTGGAGTCCTGCGATTCTCGCACTTCAGCATTTCCCATTTTCTCGTTTTTAAAGGTAGACTATTAAGATTAAAAAAAAAAACTTAGTAAACTATTTTGTATGGGCCATTTTAATAACTTTTACCTTCGGTTTGCCACGATTACCGTATACTAGTGTAATGCTTGTTAAAATCTACAAACACCCATGCCCTAGGACTCGAACTCGCGACCTTGGATACGCTGGACTACCACCTAGAGACCATACGACTACCTCAGTCGGTGTACAATATTTCTAGGTTGTCGTGTACTTAAAAACAAAAACAAAAAGCAACGCAAGTTCAGCGGATCGGAAAAAGTACAATTTAACTACAAATAGTGACAACACGAAGCAAATTTAATGTAAAAATCTCTATAAGTACAATTAGTTTGTTGCCTCGCTAAAGTTGACGATCCTCGACACGACAGAACCTCGACCTGGGGGGCCGATTCCCGAACAGACGTTAGCTTGATCACGCGTACTAGTCTCTAGCGTTGGCAGAAGTCGCAAGGTTAGTAAAAATCATATTCCTGACACGTCACGTCACGTCTTGACGCTGGTGCTCGTTCGATTTAAATATTCAATAATTGTACCTTGTGTAGAGACTACAATTTTCCAGTCAATCGATTCCATTCTGGTTTCCATTATCGATTGTTCGACCATATTAAATAATCGATCAGTGAAATTAAAGTTGCAGGACTCGAAATAAAAAAAAAAAACAATGAGATCGAAAGTTAAAGATGAACAAAATTTAAAAGAAAAAATGATTGAATTTACGAAAAGCAATCCATATTTGACTTCTTTCAGAAACAAAGATGAAGAAAACTTTTGTCATTTATTGACGAACCTTCTAAATTGCACGGGCGATTTTTGTAAGTCTGAAAGCAGTGGAGGAAAGTAAATACTTAAGTTGTGTTGTCCGGCTAAAATTTACTTTATCTACGCCAGGTGTTGAGTCATATGTACGCTCTATACCCATATTTCCGTACAAATAATTCATTGACACATCTTTATGTGTATATATATATATATATATATATATATATATATAATAATAAATCACAGCCATATTCAATCCCCTACTGGATGAGGCCTCTCCCTGAAGGGAGGAGTTGGTCTGCTGCTCCCACGCTGACCAAACGGGTTGGGAGAGAAGAGCCGGAGCTCTCACTGTGATCGCCACTGTCTTTTATTCACTGCAGCTCCCCAGTTGTCCTCACGATGCTGGGTCAACACCGAAATTTTTGAACCCCCAACGGGAATCGAACCCGGGACCGCTCGCACTGAAGTCGAGCGCGCTACCGACTAGGCTACGCAGGAGCTCATATATATATATATATATATATATATACAGCGACAGCCAATAATCCAAAAATTGTTACGAAAAGCCGTGTCATCGTTAATTCGTTAAATACATTTTTGAGTTGTTCAATTCCAGTAGCCGACCGTCCTGACTGGGGTTTTTCCAGTGTTCTTCCTCACCTTCCCGCTTCCTTTTCCTCCTTATTCCGGTTCGAGCCTTAGATGAAGACCAGAAAAAAAATTAAATGTTTTTAATTCACCACAGTTAAATATGGCAGACAGACAGACTAATACCGTTACTTCGTCATATAACTAACACGTATGTTGATACAAAATTCACGGACAGTATGTCTATCGAGCGAAGACGGGTTAGAATAAGCCAGGTTAGACAGGATTGTCCATTATACACGATGCATGACACCTTTAACAAGGGTTGAAACGGATCACCAAAAGTGATCCGCTCTGCCTTTAACACTCACACCATGCTTGTCCTGAATGCGGATGCCTCTAAATAGGCGTTTGGCGGTTTGTCTCTTTCATTCTTATTTCATACTTGCATTACTCGAAACTGATATATATTTTGCGTTTCAACACTTCCACACATGTTCAACATAATACATCTCAGCTGTAGATTTAAAATTTTGGGAGGTAGATAAAGTAAATTTTACCCAATAAAATAAAGTTTCAAGTAATGCAAGTGTAATAAGAGTGATAGAGTGGAAAATCCAAGGCCTATTTAGATGCATCCGCGTTCAGGACAAGCAGATGGTGTGAGAGTTAAAGGCTAAATGAAACGAACATAGGTGATCTTACAACACAATCCGAACTTTGACCCGTTTCAGCTCTGGTTAAAGATGGTGTGCAAAGCGTATAATGGATAATGTTGTCTAACCTGGCTTGTTGTAACCCGTCTTCGCTCGATAGATATACTGTCCATGATTTTTGTATCAAAATAGTGTCATTCTTAACTTGATGTAACGGTCCTGGTATTACTTTGTCTGCCGCCGTATCTAACTGTGGTGAACTCAAAAACATTTGAATTTGAATGTTATTTATAGTCTTCAGGCATCTAAGGCTCGGACCGGGATAAGAGGTTAAACACTGGGAAATTAAGGATGGTGGGCCACTGGAATTGAACAACTCAAAAACGTATTTAATGAATTAATAATGACACTTGACTTTTCGTAACAAATTTTGAATTATCGGCAGTTGTTGTGTGTGTAAAGATGTGTCTGTGATAACGTAAACTGTAAATGTATGTAGAAATGCAAACTATGTTTTGATATGCCCGAAGTCATATGATTCATTATAGATGGGTAAAAATAAATAAATATGAGGAGGTTCGGCGCCTAACCGGAAAGCTAAAATGGTGTAAAAGCTGAGATGGCTGGACTATCTAATACCAAGATATTGTATTTATTTTAAAGAAAGGACACAAGGGTTATAATTAACCATTAATTACACTAATAACTTTCTTCATCTTTTCTGGATAGTCATAGTGCGTCAAGATTGTTTGATTTAAATCAAAGTGATTTTTTTAAAAAATCAGTGATTTAAATCAAAATGATTTCCTCCATTAGAACGAAGTGCAGTATTTTGTTTTTGTTACCATTCTAGAACAACAATGACATGTAAGTCGGAAAGTCACATCTTCACCCGCATTACGTAATGAGAGGCTCTTAATAACGCAAGTGCGATTGTTCATTTAGTTTTATTATTTATACACGAAATTTTAAGGACAAAGCTAGAATATATTTAGCGTTCAATATTCACAATTCTTTACTTTCAAATTTACATATTGTTAACATATCTTAGAACATAAACTGCCATTATTGACGTAAATAGAAAAATAATGTTGTTCTCTCTACGGTTATTCATTATGAGATAGGTAAAATTTATAAAGAAAATAAAGAAATAGAAAGACTGTTCTCGCTGTGCAGTGCAGTTTCCAAATTTCGAAATAAAATATTTGTGCGAGCATTGTACAAAACAATTTTGAACTGTTATATTTTACGATTGTTTTTTCTTTTAATCTATCACTTGAGTATCTTTTCAGTTGACATAAGAAATAATTATATATTCTGTTTTGTAACTAATATAAATGTGAATAAAAAGAAGTTTTCAAAAATTTTTAAAAAAAAATACACGCACACATTTCTTTCACTTCATTTATATTTCACTTTCACTGACCCTGCCTTTCGAATTGAGTTGTTTGAAAAGAAAAACTAACTTTGAGGCCTTTTCAATGGCTAAACGGTTCCGTATTTTGGATTGTACAAAACCGAAAGATAAAAAACATTCTTTCAACTCCCGCAGACGAAGCAGAAAAGCTGTAAGCAATTGAATAATTGCTTTCACTGCACTACTATCGAGCATATGTTATTGTGATTTCCACCACTCGATAACTGACATACCTTCCAACACTTGATCACTAAACACTACACTCGAAAAAGAAGTGGACTTGCTTGAAACTTCACTAAGGTGGGTAACAGAGAAGTACCACTGTAACCTTCTTCTCTAAATTTCAAGGCTGATTCGTTTTCCTCTGCGCTTAAATTGAAATTACGCTGTTTGGGTCCAAAAGGTAGGCCAGGAAAAGGGCGGGAGTTAGTGCTTGCTTGTACCGAGTTTCAAACTTCTTTTTCATTTCTTAGTCTTGGAGAACAACCTTTAATTCCTCGTGAAGAGACTTCCATATTCCTACAGCTTCTGATATAATTGTTTCGTTTCTTTGAATTCTATCCAGTGCCACAGAGATCGTTTAAGGATTTGGGCCGTATGCTCTGAATTTCTTTTAAGGTTAATATTTAAATTGTTCACTTTCTGCTGTATTGTTTTGTCTATTTTTGACCGATGTTCTTCACATATTTTTACCAAAATTGGCCAGTTTTTTACATATGAATATACACATTCCACTGCCGTGTTCCATCGCACCTCAGTGGGAATCTGAAGTGATTGACCACCTTCTTCGAGATATTTTGATGCGGCTAAATGGTTGTTCCTGAAATATTTAACGATGGAGATAACTTGCTCTTTCACAGCTGCTACTTCAAGATCCTTAGACAGCAGATGTAAAGGATAAGCAGAACAGCCGTATGTGAGAACTTCAAGATCCTCTGATTCTCGTAGTTCTTTCCCGCATTTTTGCGATATTAGCTGCATTTTCAGGTACAAAGCTACGCACAAAACACTTGGCTTCATGTTCAGTTTTTTTTATGTATTTTGATGCCAATTCATAACATATTCCGAAGTATGCGGGTGACCTGATGTATCTACTGTTTCATAAAGAAACACTTCTGTGTTACAATTAACTATTACACACACTATAGGTTTATGTACATTGGACCACCCGTCCAAACTCATGGTAACGGTCTTACCATCAAGCTTTTCGAAACACTTACTTCTTTCGTTACGATACACTTTTTCTAGGAAGGAACCACCAATATCTGCTCTCGTTGGAGGACTGTAACCTGGTCGTAAAAGTTGCACCAACTTCTTGAATTAGTTAGTAGTTGTGAGTAACTGCAATTTTTGAAGTGATGCAATAATTTTCAGTAATTTACATTAAAATTATTTTAAATATATTTATTTGAAGTGGGAAAAAATGAATGTTTTTGAAATATTTCAAATTTTTTCTAGATATACTTTTTGGATATTTAAAAAATATCTTTTTGGATATTTTTTGCTGTCTGGGCACGGACCCTTTGCACTAGAGGTGAGCGCAATAGCATGACTGAGCTACTGTGGGCCCAATGTGGGATTTCTTACATATTGATTGATTTTTCATGCATAAAGCCAGTGTTCGAATTAAGGAAGGGGTGGGCAAGCGGGTGGCAGAAAAATCCCCCTCTCGTAAAAGTTTATCCACGGCTCGTATCACAGAAATTACATAATATCCCTGTCAGGGAAAATCATTTTCCTCCTCTATATATACTGACAATACACAAGCAGCCCCCTTGTCCGGAAGTTTAATTCGAACACTGGGAAACATAACCATATCAACATTTTAATCAACTGTTTAGAACTAGCAATGTTTGAGCGGTGATTTGCTCAGTTACATGCTAGAATTTGCATTAAAGAAGACGTCTCAAACTATTTCGCTTCATAGTTTATTTATTTATGGTCCTTAGGCATCTGCGGCTCAGGCCAGAGTAAGAGCGGCTGGAAGGGATGGAGGAAGAGTCAGCCGGATCTACTCCGATATTTACCTGGCGAGGGTAAGGGAAGTACTTCGGTTAAGATGGATGTCCGCTGGATTTGACTCCACGAGCTCCCGAATGAGCGCTCTACCACTGAGCCATGGTCGCTCAGTCAGTTTGTTTGTTTTGGTAGCAAGTGCAACTAAAGTTGTTCATCCTTAGTCCATAGAATAAAAATAAATCATCAGGATTAATAAAAACACTCGTGCAGTTTCTTCTTCTTTTTTTTTTTAAGTTAAACTAAAGTTTCAAGTTAATTTCAAACATTTTGACTTTTGTTTCATCCTGAAACAACTTTTATAAAGTGTAAAAGTGCTTCTTTCGGAGAAGGCGTGCGTAGCCATTCTTATTGCGGATTAGGAGTGATCAGTTAGTCCTTAGTCGGTGATAACTGATTTTCTCATCACTAACCGAACTTTTAAAGGATCGATTATGGACCAGGTGTGTTAAAGACTAGTTTCACATAATTTGATGTTAACCCGCGCCGGTCGTCCTGGCTTTTTTTTACTTTTTTTTTAGCCAGTTTAGGTGAATACCAGGATTACTGCTTGAAAAGTAGGCATTGGCCAAGTCCTTCCTATCGTCCGCCCCTCCTTCTACATTCCGTTCTGTAGCTTAGATGCTGAAAGGCCTTAAATAAAGTTAGTCAATAAATCTTGAACTATAATCGAAAAAAAAAAAAAATCCTACTTACCTGACACATTCTTTATCCCCTGATTCTTCTACTGCTTCTGTCTTACACACTTCTAAATGCTTTTTCAGTCTTGTAACTAGGCCTTGTATTTCTGTGCCGCATGCCTTGCATTTCGCACGGAACCGTTTACCACTTGGAATTCGGATAAACGAAAACCAAACGTTGTCTTTTCTTCGCCCAACCATTGTGAAGCGTTAACTGAAGTCGTGAGATTAGTACGAACGTCCGCGATTACTAGTAGATGTTCCGGGAATGGCGTAACAGAGTTACGTCATGTGAGAAACACCTCGCAGATACAGATTTCGGGAGATCCTCGATTCTTCGATTTACAGCTCGCAGTTACATATTTCGGGAGATTCCCGATTTTTCTACTTTTCATTTCGCGTAATAAGTGAAACGGGAAAGTTCCTTAGTTTACCAATTGAAAAGAACTATTTTTAAGATTCTGCTGTTTTAAAAAAAAATATTTCAATCAAAAAAATGATCAGAAATTATTTTTTCAACTCTAGTTCATGTACTAGTAATATTCAAGGAGACGAACTCAAAAAGACTTTCACTAGTGACACAATATACGGGTGTAGAATGCTGAACCCCCTGCATATAGTCAAAATGAATAAAGCAAAACTTCCGACTTCTGTGTGTTCAAATGTACAATTTGTACTTTTGTAAATTGTAACGAACCTTAACGAAGCGGAAATTAAATTTACACCATTACTGTAAAGAAGCCTTCTATAGTATACACAAGGATTATAAAACTGGTGAGATCCTATCTTGTGTTCTCAATACCTCACTACTATATGCTCATCCAGTACAAGGGTGTTTTACCAAGTAAACACATGTATTTAAATTTATTTATGTACTAATTAAGAATACGTACTCGTGAATGTGCGTTTATTGGCAAAAGTTATCTAACCTACAGCTGGCATATTTATTGTAAAATGATTATAGGTTTAAATTATGGAAAATGTATTTAAATAATTATCGTGTGAGCATAAAAAAGGATTTAATCATGTCACGTTTGTATTCTATGAACACGGACATCAATTCATTTTGGAGCTATTTTATATGAGAAATCACACAACATAATCTTCGCATGTAATTAACAAATATATAGAAGTACCACAGAGGGCATTACGAACTGAGAAAAGCGTAGTTCTAGGTAACAGTCCAGTGTCAAAAGGATTGCCCAATAAATACTAAAGAAAGCCCTACTAGTGTAAGTGCTTTTTAAGCACTCTCCTGCAATATTACAACCACAAATATAACTATCCAGAAAATTAAAAAGAAATTTATAGTTAATTAACTGTTACTTACGGCATTTTATTTCCTTCGTCCTTTTGAAAGGGCATTTTATTTTTTTATTAATTGTTTATACTTCTACAAGCATCGATTAATACTCTGCTGCCATCTTGTTTCCGTGAACGAATAATCAACTCTCTCCCTTCCTACCTAACGCCCAAAACGAAGACGTTTGTCTCTCGCAAGCTACCGCTATAAACGTTAACGAGCCGTTAGGAATACAAATCAAAGCGTCGTTAACGAACTCGTAGAAGTTCGAACCTCGCACTCTGTCTCACGTAACGTCTGTTCGGGAATCGGTTCGTGGTCATGCTATAATTTCCGACTAGTACTTACGTGTCGGCCTCCAATTGTCCATGTTGAACAAATATTTAGGCTAAAATGTAACAATGAATGGCGTTGCGACTAAAGCCACTATCGATTTAAAACGCAAAGAAAATACTGCCCTGTATCTTTGGCTTCTACGTTCAAACTAAAAAATGGTTGTAGTTGTAAGCGAAACGACATTCAGTGTAAATATCTTACTCTAAATATTTACACAACACGGAATATTAGAGGTCGATATTAAGTGATCATCTAACTGTCGCCCTCTTCGCGAATTATTTCCATATTCAAAATTACCATTTCACTTCAAAAATTTAATTTTAAATTTTTATATAATGGTGTGGATATGATTTTTTTTTTTTTTTGTTTGTTTGTTTTTTGTTTTGTTTTTTCACTTAATTTTATTCGAGAATTGCCATTAACAAGAGATAAATTTATGTAAAACTTTTGGTAAACTATTTTTATATGGACCAGTCTAGTAACTTCGGACTGTCACGATTCACCCTTTAGCCATTAAAATTCACACCCGTGCCCCTTCCGGGACTCAAACTCGGGACCTTCGAGTCGTGGCCTTCCGCTGTAGATTGCACGGCTACCCGGCCGGCAAGAGAAATTTACGTAACCTATATTACCGTGTTATGAGAATAAATTTCAGGTAATCGAAATGTATTTTAACATCCATTAATTAATGGGCCACACAAGCAGTTACTGCCTCTATTAAATGATGGAGGGATGTCATCCGTAGGCGAGCTCTATCGAGTGAACAGGTAAGAGGAAGATAGTAGCCACGGATTTTATCTCAGTCCAATATCACGAGCCGCCGTAGCTCAGTGGTAGGGCGTTGGCATAGCATTCGGGAGGTCGTGGGTTCGGTCCCAGCCGCCGACATCCTGACTGAGGTGTTTCCTGTCACACGAGGCAAATGCCGGGATGGCACCTTCAACATAGGCTCTGGCCGACACCCTCCCGAATCCTTTCCCTCCCCTATCCCGATCTGAGTCTGAAGGCCATAAATATAAAATTCAATTCGGTACAATATCAACATTAGACTGAGGGAAAACCCTGGAAAACTCCAGTCAGGGTGACCCGAAGCTGGTCTCAAATCTACGTGCCTCACCAGTGGTGATCTGAAATCCATGAGCATAACAACTAGACTACATGGGCTGATCAAACTACTAGGTTAATTTATTTCATAGTAATCAAGCCCGAAGCGGCAATGTCATATTCTAACATTAACAAATATATTAATGCTATAATATTTAAGTTTAATTCTCCTAACGTGATTATATGAAACACCAACCATATGCACTACTAACAGCAATTGCTCGTGCACACGAAACGCGCCAAGTCTGACGTACGCAACCAAACACGTATAAAAGAGTGGGAGTTACCTTAAAATTTCTGATGACTATTTTCGGAAAGCACCGCAGCGGTTGTGAGGTCTGAGGTCCTGAAGCTCTAGGACATTCCAATCCCATCTTGGGCATGGATATTTGTAGGTTTTAGAAACGTATCAGTTTATTGATCAAGACGGACCGAAATCATTAGTTACTAAAACAGACCACTAACAGTCTATTTTTCTTTTCGTAAATTTCATTGTAGAGTGCAGAAAACTGTACTTAAAAACGTCAATTACTTACTCGGCATCTAAATTCTCATTGTAATTTATTTTAAAAAAATCACACATGTATCTTTTTAAATAAATTACAATGACGACTTCGATGTCAATTAAATTTCTTTTTATTAATTATTAAAGTTTCTTATCGCAATACAACGATCCCACCTTTTGTCGCGTTATGCAGAGAAACATCAAGAAACTACATCGCCAATTTTGAATGTATTTGGATTTACCATTTAATGCGAAAAAAACAGGACTCAACGTATACTACAAAATAACTAAGCTCACTGCGATGTATTAAGTACGTAATGTATCATCATGCACATACGTGTACAAAATTTGATCGATCACATTGTTCTACAGAAAATTTTAAAAAGAAACAATTAACTTACATCACTTCTTGCCTCTTGATGGTCATATTTTCAACTCGAATTGGTATGTTAGTCGTAGAACCATGTTGCTGTTTCATTATGACAGTTGGAGATGATTGTGCCTTCATTACTATTGTTCCACTAGGGGTAACAGTCCTTACTAAAGGTTTCGACGACGTCAATACTGTTGTACCGGTATCTACACTTCTGCCACCTGTCATTCTCGTAGAATTTAAACTATTCGTTCCAGCACTTTGTTGTGTCACAATTCCAACAGAATGGTCATTAGAAGTGTTAACGTTATTAGAGCCTCCTGTACCCATCTGTAAGGCTATGGAGGCATTGTTTGCAACAGCAGGTTTCAGAATATCTAATTTAATCATTTCCTTCTTTCCATCCGGTAGAATCATTACTACTTGCTCAAACTCCTGCAAATCTGTCACTGTCAATCCAGTGTTTTTTGCATTCCTAAAACAGATGAAAGGATAAAGAATTTGCACACTATGACTATACAGCAAGCTCCTGATTATCCGCAATGATGACTGGTAGGGCGGACGACGGTAACAAAATTGAAGACTTGAAGTAAATAATGATATAGGTGCAATTTTCGAACTTACGAAGAAAGCCATTTTCTTAAATTGCATTTCCATATGGAAAAACACGTGCTGTGCGGTTTATGAACACAGTTAAAAGTCCGAGAATGTGTCTGGGCTGATTGTTGTACGGCTAACTACACATATTATTCCTGTAAAAACACAATTTTCACAAAAATAGCACTTTTATACCATTATGTACTTCCAAATCTTCAATTGTGGATTACCTGTAATTTTTTTTGTGCCCTTA
>JAGDQP010000178.1:163289-195775 GCA_022664845.1 Lepisma saccharinum
CGTACATACTATTTCTGTCTGTAAACATGACTTAAAGTTTGCTAATATTTGATTATGGTTCAGGCATTATTATCCAAATATAAAAACTTATCATTTGAAAGTAACATCAAACAAACATTATTTACATATTGCCATATTCAAACTTTCTAGCTATTAATCACACTGCCATCTATTGGTTAACATTCGAACTCCTTGTAATACAAATACAAAAATGTGATGAACCGTACAAAGTACTTAAGATCTTTCTATAAACACTGTTAAAATTGTAAAACAACCAAAAATAACTTATTTAACTTCACTTCAGATATAAAAGAACCTAATTAGGCCTAACCTAACATCATCATATCTAATTTAACATACTCCAACCCATTACAGTATAAAGGATAAATCTAATTTTTTGACTGCCAAACAACAAAATAAATAATTAGATTACTGAATGCCGCGGACCGGCAAAATAATGTCGCACAACTCCCACTGAAAGCAGCATGTTTAAGATGCCGAAAGAAACATCCTCTTATATGATAACACTGGTGTAACGTTACTAAAATCGCCACTGAAATGTTGAGTTCACATTCCGTTAGCCAGGGTTCGGATGCACTGAAGAAGTTTCTTGAGCTAAATTTCGCCTAATTTACTTTGGAAGGAATACGCTTCTAGTGCATTGCTGCCCCTTACTGTATCCAGTGGCGAAACAGAGAAAACCCCAGGATGACCGGCATCAGGGATTGAACACGAAATCTATAGCTTTGAAGGTGAACATGTTATCGGATGCTTTCTCTATCTTGTCGATCATTCGGCATATCGCACTAATCCATTCGGAATATTAACCCACTTCATCCTTCACCTAATCCTTCAGATTGTCCCTGATTTGACTGTACCGTTATGCCGAATATCACAAGGTGAAATATTGTGACGTGAGTTCAAAAGTTTCGGAGCCACTGCCCTATAAAATAGCCTGCCTTATCACACCTTTTTCAGCAACGTTGTAAGATGTTAAGTAAATAGTTTTCTTAATTATATGGTATGTTATAGCTTGTGATTGTGTTTTGAAACGGTTTATTTATTTATTTCTGGAACATGTGCCACACAATAGGTTCACTCTTGGGGCTTTCTTATGCCAGTCCGTCCAGAGAACTTGGGATTGAGCTAATTTTGAACTCTACTGGAACTGGTTAAGTGCTGTTACCGCCCATACAATTCATTTTATTATCTGGAACCGGTTAACGAAAGAAATCAGGGATAATTGGGCTTTTAATTTTAACTTTAACTTCACCCCACTCTTACTGAATGTCAGCAATAGGGAAAACATACTTCGTAGTTTTTTGAAATCTCCTCCCATAATAGAATTTGCAACCTTTGAAGTTGTGTGTGATACAGTGTGCAGAGAGGCGAAAGAATTGGAAAGAAAACTGATAATTATCAAATATATCCTTTTGGCATGAGTTACCAGAGTTATAGCGCTGCATCAAGGAATAGAGTTATCACAAAACTGCTCAACGCTAGGATCGCAGTTTCTGTGAAACAGGTATTGTAAAGCGCAAACATGATTCAGGGAAACCACGAATATTAACAGATATTCAGGACCGCCACCTGGTAGCTGAGGCTTACAACAATCCAAGTTTGGTACACTGAAGGCAGCATCTCGATTTCAGGGCTCAGGGAAAAAGCTGTAAGGTTGAGGGAAGCTAACCTCTTGCCAGTCATGGTGCACATAAAGAATTTCTCTCAGCGGATTACATTACATGGCGTTAGCAACTAGCATAAAAATTCTTGGAAACTACTGGTCCGTTGGTGCATTTTCTAATGCAAATGACTGACCTGCTGTTGTGTACCGACAGAGAAATATGACTCGATCCCTGTTACGTGGTCCAGAACAGAATTGGTCGTGTTAATTTGGTAGCTGGGGTTGGATATTTCAAGGACTGGGTGTACTCCATCGGATTGAAGGACGTCAAACAGGTAGGTAGTTTCTACATCCTGGAAAATGTAATGCTGTCACTTGTTAATGACCTTCGACCGGGTGCAGTAATCACTATGTAGTATGGCAGATCAATTCACATGTCGAAGAGTACAAAGCTAATTTGCGAAGAGTGTGCTAATTGCGAATACTGATGTTTAAGACAAGTGGACTCAAGCAGCTGATCTCAATGATCGAAAATGTACGATCTTAGGTCAGCGAGTGCTTAAGGAAAACTGACCTCATCTCCCTCCAATAACTCAAGACGCTCTCGAGGATTTAATTCTCAATGCCCAGGAACGAGCAGCTAGAAAAAATTTCGCCAAAGGCTTATTCACTACATGCCATGAAGATTTCGTGCCATTATGAAGGCAGACACTGGACGCCAGCGCTCGAAATTAGCGGTGGTCCACTGGTCGACGGCCAGTAACTAAAAAAATGTCAGTAGTCTTTTGGGCCAGTTCTTTCTAAAGTTCCAATATTTTAATAAATGTACCTGTAGGCTGTATTTAACGTTTTATCGAAGTGCTTTATTTCGGTTTTCAAAAACGAAAATCGTAAAATCCCAGAATCTTAGAACCTAATATATCAGTTAATCAATATCTCAGGCACAAATGCCAGAGACAGGAAACATTAACTCGTATGCAACGCGGATATGCCGTCTCACCACTGAATTCATATCGTGTAATTATGACGTTGCTCCGGCAGTACTGTACCTCTGAATTGAAATTTTGTAACTCCAAATTTTGAGAGGCGGTGGCGAACCCAGGGTTGGGTTTAGAGGGGCTGTTCTTTGCTTCCCAGTTCTTGGGAGGGAACCGATTAAAGAAATAAAAACGAAGATATAATATACATCTCCATCATTGATTTTCAAAAATGGGAGTACATTATACTACCTATTTTGCAGAAGCAGTGACGGACTCAGAAATTTCATATTTCGTTTTTGTTTCTATTAATCGGTTCCATCCCAAGAACTGGGAAGCAAAGACCCTCCCCTCTAAACCTAATCCTGGATTCACCACTGGCTCTCAAAAATTGGAATTTTGTATTCCCAATTGAGAGGTACAGTTTTTAAGATGTATACTTCTTCATAAACAAGGGAGAAAGAGCCAGACGCCCCAATATTTCTCCCAACGGACCCAGACTCCCAGCAGATTCTTCCGAAGAAGATATTTATTGTGTGATCATTCAAACATCAGGCATTTCTATTTGTTAATTATGATCTTGTTTGCTTTGACATAGAATTTTTACATGACTAAATGATTATTTAATGTTTTGTTTAGTATCCTATATAGAGTTGTAACATAAATAAATTCAATTAAGTGGACTAAAAATTACGCTGATTATAATTATTTACTGATCTGAAAAGGGCCAGTAAGATTTTTGTAGGTCTAGTGAAGAAAATATTTCACTGGCCCGTAACAGTATACACTAACTACTGAAAACATGTTACTGTAAATACAGTCATCTTTAACCTACAAAGTAAAATTTTTCAACGTAGATTATATAGGAGGAGATCCCTTAATTCATCTTGCTAAGGCTTAAGGCCGACCGAGGTAGACTCCTAATGTCCAATCCATACGTTCACGTCGGGAGGGGTGAGGGGGCCTGTTAGCACCCAAGCAACGGCTTAGCAGACGAACATGGAGGATTAGCAGACAGCGTGGTGACTCAAATGTCTGCAACCCTCCCTTCTTAACACATGAACCGAGCCGCCGCACAGAGGAGTATTTGACCCCAAATCATGGCCAAAATGAATAACTCTTGAGCGAAACGTCCGATTTTGATAAAATTTTGTAGAGACATGTAAAGTAACATTATCCGGATCGAGTTGGTGAACCAGAAAGATTCGACCATCCGAAGGGGGGGTTGGGAGCACTTTCGCCCCCCAAAAATGGGGTTTTCAATTTTTCACTATTTATTTATTAAATTATCTTATTTATGATCACACCACTGGGAAGAGCTTAAAAACAAATAATTTAGTATTTTGAACTTTTATCCTACATCAACTAGTTTCCGAGGAATGGAAGTTCTAGACACAGTATTGTGGTCAATGTTTTTCTTATGGAGGATAATGAAATATGCTATATATCGCTTATTTATGCAAATATCTTAATACGTATAATTTGGTATATGACTTCTTATGACACTGTTCTATTGTTTCATGGGCGAAAAATTATGTTTTAACAAAATTGGATTTTTAGGGAATTAATACTAAAAACGTACACAGGGTGGTTCACGAAATCTGTAACAGGGCCATAGCTCAGCTCCTAGTGCACAGAAATCTTTGAAATAAAAAAAAAAAATATTAATACTAAAGTGATGTGCGGAATCATGTGGTAATGCTTCTGAAATCAGTGGCGTCTAAGGACTATCTCTACCGGGGGCAACTTGAAAATTTTAAATGAAAACGAAGGTTGATTTTGCTTCCATTGAAACAAACACGAAATTTTGAACAACTTTCAGTTGAAACAGTGTTTAATATCTCGTAACGTTTAGCAATTACAAGAGTTAATTGGCACGTCAACAGTTAACTTACCAAGTAGGTCTTGTAACTGAAGACTTTTAAAAATGTTTTCTCTGAAAGTTGTTCAATATTTCATGTTTGTTTCAAACAAAGCAAAATCAACCATTGTTTATATTTAAAGTTTTGAACTTGCCCCCCGTAACAGTAGTCCCGGGACGCCCCTGTTATTGGAAATTTCGTTCTTTGATTCGGCATACTTTAGTACTTTACTTTACTTTATTAGTCTGGAACCTTTTACCCTTTGAGTTACAGCATCCGAAAAGTCCCGAAACCGCTCTACATCATGTTAGTTTTGACCACCAATTAGGTCTTCTATAGCTGTCAAATGGTATGAGCTATCGAAAAGTTGTTCAAAATTTGGCTATTGTTTCAATGGGGACAAAATCAACGCCTGTTCCCATTTAATATTTTGAAGTTGTCCCTCGTAAAGGTATTCCCAAGACGCCACTGATTTCAAAAGCATCACCACGTGATTCCGCACATGCACTTTGATATGAACAATTTTCGTTTTGAAAGATTTCTGTGCACTAGGAGCTGAGTTAGGCCCTGTTACGGATTTCGTGAACCATCCTGTATACCTGTTACTTGACTGCCATCTAGTAAATAATGTTGTAACTCAGAGGATAGATCAATGAAGAACATTACATAAATAAACAGTATTTGGTAATTTAATTTGAAATTCGATGAGTACACAGGTTTGCTTCGTCTTTGCATTCTATACTCATTAACTGCTTTATACTCATTAATGTGTGACATCATAATTCATGGTCCAGTTTATGAACTTAAAAGTTTCAGTACATGTCATTTATTATAGAATTAATTGCATGTAAACCCTAATTCAATAAATTCATTCTACTTTTCTGTATAAACTCAACCAACTAAAGATTAAACTCATAGGTTTATGTCAGAAAACTGCTGTAAGCCCCTCTGAACTCACGTGAAAACCAAATTAAATACAATTTATAAATATTTTTTTTTTTTTTATTTATTTTAATGGGGCTATTTCGGGCAAAATTTTATTATTGGACTAAGTTAACAAAAGATCGAACTCTTAAATGCAAAACGAATCATTGACCAACAATACTCAGAACATAAACAAAAACACTCCCTAACTTGCAAACTTACTTTTTTTTTTTTCAAAAAGAGTTCTTGACATTTTATTACATATTTAACTACCAAGAGCTAAAATGTTCACATATGATGAAATTAAAACCTCTATCAATGCCCTTTAAAACAATACAACTTTTGTTGATAAAGACTAATACAATTACTAAAATCAATACCTCAAAAACTGTACTCGCGGCCACACTAATTTAAAATTGCTTGGCCAGAAAAATTCAGGGGATTCAGCAATTATTATTTACGTATTGTTTATTTTAATAATAGAATTTATGTTTATAAGATCCGTCAGTTATCGAAGAACAAGAAATAAACTTTATTTCATGTCTTTTTCAAATTTTATTTTTTCGACTTTTGGCTGAAATACTCCACTGTGCGCCGTAGCTCAGTGGTAGAGCATTGGCGTAGCATTTGGGAGGTCGTGGGTTCGATCCCAGCGACCGATAATCCTGACAGATGTTTCAAAAGATTTTCCTTTCACACCAGGCAAATGCCGGGATGGCATCTTCAACATAGGCCCTTCCCGAAAACTTTCCCCTCCCTTATCCCGGCCTGAGCCTTAAATGCCTAAAGACCGTAAATAAAATTCAATTCTTAACACATGATGGTACAATTAAGGAAACAGCATCGGAGTCCCTCATTACCCGGAGGACGGAATGCCGCTGTCAACGGCAGCGGTCAGTCCTGCAGGTTGTCAGAGTGTCAAAATGCCAGGGTTTGCACTGTAGACTGCCAGGACCTGCAACTCGAACGGACCTATACCTGGCGATTCTAAACTGTCAGTCACTTGCAGGAGAGAACAAATTAAAAGAATTGAAGAATGAACTCAAGAGGATTAAGTGGGACATCATAGGACTGTCAGAAGTGTGGAGGAAGAATGAAGAACCAGTTGGAACTGCAGTCAGGTCACACATTCTACTTCAAAGGAACAGAAAAATGGCAAACCGACAGGCATTGGGTTTATAATAAATCAAGACCTGAAGACAAGGATCACAGAAATTGAAGGAATTTCAGATAGAATCACACGGACGTGACATCCGGAGGAGGAAATCGAAGACCTATACGAGGAGATGCAGAAGATTTTGGATAGCAGCAAATCGCATTATAAAATTATAATGGGAGACCACTGCGAAAGTAGGAACTAAACAGAGAAGTTACACGAAAGTGGATAACTTTGAATTTGGCAAAAAAAAAAAAAAAAAAAAACAGAGAGGAGAGAAGTTAGTGGAATTCTCAGAAGCCAACAAACAGCTCTTTTCCAATACATTTTTTAAGAAGCTGCCCCAGAGGAAGTGGACATGGAAAAGCCCAAATGGAGTTAAGAACTAAATAGACTACGTTTTATCGATTAATACGGAAATTCTTCAAGACGTGTCTGTTCTGAACAGTGTCAAAATCTAAGTGATATTAGGATGGTGAGGTGTAAGCTGAAACTTAATACTAGACTTGAGAGGAAGAAGTTTATCAGAGGAAAACTGCTGTTTTAGAATTAGAAAATCTATCGAAAAACAAACATACATGAGAGAGCAACACATTCAGCGCCTTGGAAGAGTTAGAAGACAAAGAAGATACCAACAGTAGGCCCCAGAAAGAAAAGAGAGAGCAAGATCTCAGAAGAAACTTAACTCTTTATGAAGAAAAGGAAGGAAATGAATGAGGAAAACTACATGAAGAGGACTGAGTACATAGAACCAAATAAAACCGTAAGGAAGAAAATAAGAGAGGATATACGAAGATATAACGAAAATCTTGTAAGAAATACAATCGGGGAAAACAAGAGCCTGAAGAAAACTAAACAGCAGCTCATGTTAGGAAAAAAAAAATCATTGCAGTTACGAGAAATGACGGGACCGTAACCAGAAATGAAGAGGAAATTATAAAAATATTTGAAAATTTCTACAGAGAATTGTACTATTCCGAAGAAAATGATGTAGAAGTCCCAGACGTAATGAAACGAGAAGTGGGTAAAGTACTTCGAAGAATGAAGAACACAAAATCACCAGGACAAGATGGACTCAAAGCAGAGATGTTTAAATGGGGAGGTGAAAAGATGGAAGAGGAACTTGCCAAATTATTCTCAATGTGCCTGAGGAAAAGAGAAATACCCTCAAGCTGGAATAATGTTATTATTTTGTTGTACAAGAAAGGTACAAGAACGCGTCGAAAACTACAGACCAATTAGTCTACTGTCAGTTCTATACAAACAGCCATATTGAGAACCGTTTAGTCGAGCGACTAGCGCTGCACTAGGCAAGACACTAACGCACGACTGGCTAGATTGTATTCATAATCGAACTTAGCACGCTAGTAGCTGGTAAAATTAGTTACCTACTAGTATGGTCTTAAACAAGGTGTTCTCTTGTTTTATGCTGTATTATTTTTTAACATGGCAGATTTTGATGTTTTGCGTGGGTATAGTTTGTAATGAATAAATTTCTAGTAGTTTGTCATGAATGACTATAGCATCTAACAAATAATAACGAATGTTGCGTATTTTAAGTGAATAAAAAGCCTTGTAAACAATACTGTCTTGATCGTATGATGATCAATTTGAATTTGTAGCACGGTCATTCTAATTATTAGTTATTTCTATTGTATCGTATGGCGTTGAATTTACTTCCAATATTGATAATTGCAGGTAAAGTTCGATTCTGGTTAGCCAAATATGTAAAAATTTACAGAACATATTTCCAAAGATGTAGTGTGTAGAAGTATTAAAACACAAATTAAGATGGCCGTACCAATGGTTGACAAAAGAAGGAAAATACCAACTTTAAACAAGAACTGATGTTTATATAATTCACAGCCATATTAAATCCACTACTGGATGAGGTCTTTCCCGGAAGAAGGAGTTGATCTACTGCTCTCACGCTGACCAGACGTGTTGGGAGAGAAGAGCCGAAGCTCTCAACTGTGATCGCCACTGTCTTTTATTCACAGCTGCTCCCCAATTGTCCTTACGATGCTGGGTCAACACCGAAATTTTGAGCCCCCACCGGGAACCAAACCCGGGACAGCTTGCACTGAAGTCGAGCATGCTGCCGACTAGGCTACGCAGGAGGCCATGACGTTTATATAATAGAAAAATAATCATTTTTAAGTCTGAGACACTGTAGCTCGCACTTGTTTCATTTGACAAGACATTACACAAATATGCTGCTGAAGATGTACTTGAACCAGTAGTTGGCCAGTTGTAGTAGCCAATT
Source organism: Lepisma saccharinum (assembly GCA_022664845.1). NCBI lineage: Eukaryota > Metazoa > Arthropoda > Insecta > Zygentoma > Lepismatidae > Lepisma > Lepisma saccharinum. Next base: position 172,099 of record JAGDQP010000178.1, read on the forward strand.
GTGAACTACGATTATTCCGTTGTGCCCTTGAACAACGAACGAATAAAATAATTATTTCACTGTCCCATATCGTACATATCAACAGATATCTTTTATTAATAATTGTAACTTATGGTGCGCTCTACTCTCTTCCAGATCTACTTTATACATTTTACGTGATTTTGGGGGCACAATGAATTTCCTGATTGCACAGCGTTTGGGATCTACATTATTAAACCTTACGGAACTATAAAACGTGATTTGTTTACTATTGTATCTAATATAACTGTATTATTACAGTTTGTTTACCTCATTAGTCACCCACTGGCGCCTGGTACATTACTGGTACGATCGCCCTATAGATTTCGAATCTTAGTGTCAAATGCGAGTGAAGCTAAAAGTTCGTTGTACTATGTAGTTGCCTCCGTGTTATGGGCGAACACAAGGAGTATGTTAAATGTCACGCGCACTGCATATAATGAAAAAAAAATATATATTAACTGGACAAACATTCCGCTTTTCTCTCGGCCTTGACATTGTTTCAGCAATTTTTGTACCAAAATAAGCAAAATTCATAACACGAAGTTACGCCATTAGTATGTTTCCTCATGCCTCCATGTTTGTATCTGTTGATCAACTCCAGCGCGTATTAAACGAATTAATAATGATATGCGTTTTCGTAACACTTTTTGGATTGTTGGCTGCAGGTGTGTGTTTATAGAAGAGGTTGCGTCAATTATTTGTAAGGGAATTTGGTATAAATCGTACGGCAAGTATGGCAAAATGTGGTTCAACAGCTGGTTAATCTAACCTGAACTTTATCTATATTTGCATTATTTTAGATGCATGCATTCCTGGATGTGGTGCAAAGTCAATGGGTGATCCGCGTACAAGCGCACATATACACGCCATTGAACAATGTGTCCTTCCACTTGTTCCCTTCCTTGATGTTGCACCACATTCTGCACTGAACGCATACGAAAAAATGAAAATACCATTGAGAGAACATTTAACGCCATATAGCAAAATAAGCTAATATAAGGAATTTTCTATAGCACTTCCTTTCATCTTAACCTTTCCTCGTATTTTCCCCACTATAGTACCTTAAACGATGATGATTCTCAGGTTAGGATAAGCATGAATCCTGGTTAGCAGCCCATGCTATTCACAGCACTAAAGTAAAGTACTTTCCACATGCGGAGAGCGCAATCAGAAATAGTTTATCATCCACTCAAAGTATATCCAGATTTAGCCCTACACCAAATAAATATAAGATTTCGGATAGTAAAGGAAGTGCGCTCTATAAGATGTTTACTACCAAAGTACCCCTGTACTTAATCTCTTTAAAATCTGTATGGGAAGGGATTATCGTTTTGTAACATTTCTTGCATGAAAGGGCTACAAAATCAAGTATAACACATCTCTATAGCCAGTGTTCGATTTCAGCAGTTTCCACAGAGGGTGAAGAAAATTTCAGAAATCCCGAACTGTGAAGATATTTCGGGCAGGTTTTTGCAGGCATTTGCCTGGTGTCACTGAGGAAAAACCTCAGTCAGGATGGTCGGCCGCTCGGATCGAACCCACGACCTCTCGAATGCTACGCCAACACTTTACTACTATACTCCTTGGAAAGCGTCTGCTTAAGTACAACCAAAATTTATTTCCATTACGAAGACCAACATAAAACCTAATACAGCGTAGTGATTTTGAAATTCTGGATGGGAGTAAGTAAAAAAACAGGGTATAATGTTCTTTCCCTCACATTTCTAATGCGCAAATGGAGTTATGGAACTATATTCTTTGGATCGCGTTTTTGTAAAAACTACATCGATCTTCGACTGAATGTGGAAAAGCAGAGTTGGAGAAAAAAGTTTGGACATTATTTTTTATGCAATTTCACACGGAGCTCGGAGGAAAGCATTCATTTCTTTATTTCTCCCTGCGGTCTGCAAGTTACAATTACGCATGCGCACTTCTGTTTCCACATCGTTGGCAAGTGATTATAATTACCAGGCAGGCGACTAACTAGTAGCACGTAAAGCAAGCGACGAAGGTAGTAGCTTCCGTTTCTGAATGTCAAAAGGTAGCATGGCATTAACACAATACTAACTAGTCATACAATTATGTACTGACTAGCGACTTCTTTCTGAATACGGCTGAAAATGTTCACCAGTCATTCTGAATCGTATCGAACGAGACTTAGATTTTAACCAGGGAAAGGAAAGAGTAGGATTTCGTCTTGGATTTAGCACAATGGATCACATACAAGCGTTGAACGAGGTTATGGGAAGTGTCAATGAATATAACTCCCACTGTCATAGATTTTGAAAAAGCTTTAGATTCGGTCTCCCTGGCAACAGTACTTAAATCACTTGATCATCAAGCCATCGAAAGTACATATATTAAGTTACTGCGAAACATTTACTCGACTGCCACATCTGTCATTATACTACATCATCAAAAGAGTGAAAAATTTAAAGTTGGAAAAGAGATGAGGAAAGAAGAATAAATTTCTTCAAAACTCTTTTCAGCGGTTCTGAAGGGAATGTTCCAAAATATAAACTGGGATGAAGTTGGAATCGAGATCAATGGCAATTACCTTAATCACCTACGATTCGCTGATGATATAATCCTGTTTGCTTCAAGTGTAGAAGAGATACAAACCAGAATGGAAGAGTTCTGTAATGAGAGTTCGAAAACAGGCCTTAAAATTAATTTAAGTAAAACAAAAGTAATGTACAATCAACATGCTGCAAAGAAGGAAAGAAAGATTCTCGGAGAGACAATAAGCATAGTTGATGAGTACGTTTCCAAGATGATGGATGAAATAAATAGAAGCTCGTTTGGAAATCTACACATTATTTTCAAAAGCAAACTACCAATGTGTCTGAAGAGTAAAATTTATAACCAGTGTATTTTACCTGTAATGATGGACGGTTGTGAAACTTGGACACTGAATGCACAAACGACTCAAAGTTTAAGTGTCACACAAAGAGCAATGGAAAGATGCAAGCTAGGAATAACTAGAAGGAACAGAAAGACAAATGATCGCGCACAAACAAGCGTGGACGATATAACGAAGACTGCGAAAAAGATGAAGTGACCTGTCACATAGTTAGACGAACAGATAGAAGATGGACGACGAATGTGCTATATTGGATTCCCAGAGAAAAGAAATGACCGAGACGACGTCCTAATGGGTAGATAAAATTCGATTGTCATTTAATGTTACTACTGCTTGCACACAATTAAATATCATACATTTCTTTCCTTACTTTCCCAGTGATACTGATTAGTTTCCTCTTTAATTGCATCTTTCAAGTGTTTATTAACGAGTATTTTATCATATTCGCTAACAAATAGAAATAACTATTGAAATATTTATGTAGAATTTAGAAACTTCATTTTTTAAAGTCATTTCAAAACAACTACATACCAGCGAACTCCTTTATGACAACATCACATCTTCAAACCTTACAAGGACAGTCTGTCAACTGTAAAATTTATTTACGATTCATAATTTTTTTAATTAACCTGACTGTTAATTTGGCATAGCACTAAGATGCGCTTCTTCGCAGTTGCCCAGAAAATCGACTGAAATATTCGGCGTAGGTCATATGGAGTTTTTTTTTATGTATTAAAATGTTTATACATATAATTTACAAACATTATGCACATAATAATGTTTACTGCGAATGGAAATTAGGTGTGTTTTACAACAAGTACTTAAAAAATTGTATTGTAAAAACTCATCGTTTATCGTGATGTTTTCTGTGATGCTATATGTCATGATATTTTCTGCTTTCCATGTTTCTACAATAACTATCACTCTAGTCCAAGCGACACTCCGGTTAATACTTCTAAATGATTCGGAATTAAATGCAAGTGTATACTTAAACTGTGAATAAATTGTACACAATTTAATGTCATTTTTTAAATAGTGTGTTTAATTTCTATTTTTCTATTCTTATTTGCATGAAAAAATATGTTCTATTCCAGAAAGCAAATATTTCTTTTACGACCCACTGTTCTGCTCCGAAATTTTGATTCAAAATACAATTATTCGTTTACAAACGCCGTTTATGCTTCTTCTGTTAAATATATTCGGTAAATAATATTAAAAAAAAATATTCTTAGAATATAAATTTGTTTCCGAAAAACATAATGGAAGTTCGAAAACGTTGGTTTTTCCGCAAACAAAGCATTTTAAAACATTATTATATGCATAATGTTTGTAAATTATTAAAGGAAATTATATGTATAAACAGTTTAATACATAAAAAAGACTCCATAAGACCTACGTCGAATATTTCAAAGTCGATTTTCTCCGTAACGGCGAAGAAGCGTATCTTAGTGCTTTGCCAAACTCAGCTCATGAGCTTTCATTACAAAAATTATGAATCGAAAATAACTTTTACAATTGACAGGCTATCCTTCTTAAAAGAGGGCTAACTAATTAATTGAGTTATAATTTACGTTCATAACTATCCGGTAATTTTTTTAAGGTAAGGTCCTACTGTTTTCGGTACAGTGGGGACCGAATCGCTCCGTTCAATAGCCCCCACGGAAGAAAACTAACTCTACAAGTCTAAATTTTGTACCTAACGTACTTACTTGGCGCTAGGAAATGCCTCTAATTGAAACAGGATATTATTATCATCCCAGCTCGACGGTTTCGGAACCATCACACGTCCCATCGTCAGGAGCAAAAATGTCAAAGTTTAATTATGAAATATAGCAACAAAATAAAGTATGAAATATAGCAATAAAATAAACAGTAAGATAAACAAAAACAAGAAGGGGAATAAGAAAAAACACACACACTTCTGTAGTTAAATAATGAACCATGTTAATCTGAAATTAGCAATGGTTGCCAGATTGGCTAGTCTAAATGTTAAAATAGTGTTCACGTAAAAAGTTCTTAAAATAGAAAGTATACCACGAAATTAATAATAATAATCGCTAAATCAAAAAGGGAACTAATTACGGAAACAATGTGCACGAACAGTGTGTGAATAAAAAAGATATTAAAATAATGTACTAAATGGATCAAAGTTAAGCGTCTGATGTGGAAAAGAAATTCAGACAATTGAAGTAAAGCCTAATTTACATTATTTTCATTAGTTTGAATTCATGTATACACTAATCAAGTTCCCATCCTTACCACACCAAGAAAGCGATTCCTTTCTTCCTTGCCCTTTGAAGCCAACGCTTGAATTCCGCCACCTCTGCTACTGAAACTTATAACCAACGCCTCCAGGAGGCTCTAGTTCACGGAGGCTACCCATCAACCTTGAAACCAAACAGATTCGCCGTGCATGCTCACACATTTAACCCACTCAAATCTCTATCAATCCCAACCCACCGCCCATAAACACCCAATTTCATCCTAAATTAACCGAGATCAGTATTCCCTAACAAACCTAGATTTGTTTTTCAGCATCCCCCTTATCTTAGAAACATCTTGGTAAGTACAAATTCCTCCTTGCCACCACCCCAAACCGGCGCCCACATATGCAAAAGACTCAGACGTAGGACCTGCTCAATTTTCATCACTTCCCACAGTCACTATCAATACTGCCAGTGGCCGGATCCTAAATCCCAAGAGTACATGCCACACCTCGAATGTAATTTACATCCTAACCTGCAAATTCCGTGATGCCTTCTATATAGGGGAAACAGGTGGGCCTCTTACCATTCGCCTTAACCATTGCACCGTTTGCACTATTAACAAACCAGATGCCCCCAGTCTCCTTAAACGCCCAGTCAAACAACAATAATTATGATCTACCTTTTCTTGTTGCCATAATATATACATTCCCACTACGACCAGCACCGCAACATGCCGTCTGTTGGAGGGAGCATTTATTCATGGCTTCGAGTGCAAAAATGAATCCTGGCCTTAACCTTCAATAACTTTAAAACTTCCGTTTACTCTGCATTTTCAACACATTTCCTTCCACGATCCCCTCCTGAACTTAGACGCAAAACAGTTGTCAAGTTCTCTAAGCTTGATGCGTCATCCGCTACGTGGTACCACTATCGTCTTGGTCTTTAATCAATCTGCACGTGTTCGTCAATTCTTCTCCAGTCAAGACTACGGACTTTATAGTACGAAATATCGAAGTCGTCTGTGTATATTATTGTGTGTGAGCGTGTGTGTGTGTGTTCTATGGAACAAATAAGCTGTAAGCAAATTCATTCCTTTTTATTGTGTAAATATAAGATGGTGAAAAGGTAGAAAAAAAATACTTACATAGCAAAATACTGAGACAGGCGTACAACGGTACAAGAACCTCACAAACACAATAGACGGGCGGCAACATTTCGCAAAAGAGTTTTCACATGGTAGGAGAGAAAATGGGCAGAGCGTACAGGATCGGGACTGTGCTAAGGAGACGTCATATTGCCAACTGATGCTGGGTAACAGTGTGGCCAGGTTATGGAAGCGGGGGAATGACTAGATGGGTCGGAGAAAACACCAAAAGAAGAACGTATGAAGGTTACTAGGGGTAGGAAAGGGGTTTCCTGCAGGAATAAGAGGGTAAAGAATCAGAGGAGGGGGGAATAATGATAAAGATGAAGGAGAAAGGAAGAATAAAGAAACAATATTTAAAAATAGAGTACGAGTGCAACTAGAGACTGAACGAAGAAGAGAATGGAAGAAGAAACTGCGCAGCAGGGAGTTACAGGCAGTTGAGGCCGGGTTCATGGTTGGCGGAAAGGATAGAGATGTAGTCTGCTCCCATCTCCTTCTAACTGTGGCCGGTGAGTCAGGGTTCAGGATTTTGAGGATTCTGACTCGAAAGGTTTCGTCAAAGGTGCAGCCGTGATAAGAAGTGTGTTCAGGTATGGGGAGGTGCAGAAGTTGTGATTCGGAGGAGTAGCGATGGTTGTTGACGCGGTATGTTAGAGGAGTTTGGGTTTCGCTAACGTAGAAGGCGGAGCATAGGTTATAGAGTAGGAGATATGCAACTGCCAGAGTGTCGGAACGAGTACGTCTTGTGAGTGACAGGATGTTTGAAGGTCAGACTGGGATCAAAAATAGGACAGGATCTGCAGCGGGATTGGTCTATTCCACTTGCCAGTTTTGGGGAGAGGGAGCGGGATTGGTCCAGTTCTGGTGAGAATCGTGTTGAGATTCGGAGGTCTGCGGTAGACTATTTTGGGGCACGACGCACAGTGGACTAAGATTCCAAAAAGCTTGCCAAAAGTTAAAAAGAAAAAAAAAAATGATAATTTTTAGGTCTGAAGTCGAATACTAGAATGTTTGAAGTATCGAATTCCGTTAAAACATCTGTCCCTTTGTTATACCAGCGAAAGACGCAGTCATTTGAAAAATGCCGTTTGACCGGTTCGGATGAAGTTAATGTGAACGTGTAAAAAGTATATTTGTTTAAAGTATCACAATTTCGTTAATTTTTTTTTTTTTTTAATTGAACTAATTAAAGCTGACAAAAAAGTTGAAATTATCACAAATTATCTCTGAAGTTCACAAAAAAAAAGATAAAGTTACGAAACAAAATTTTAACAAATGTAGAAAAACAATTATGAGTTCCACAGAATCCCGTCAACATTTTGATTGTACGACACACTCTACACTATAATCTAATCTGGCACGGTTAAGTTGTTTGGAATATTCACGGTCAGTGAGAGCTGAGGAGAGGGTACTGAAATAATTTCGAAGCAGGTCATCAGAGGAACAGATGCGGGAGGCCCGGACAGCAACAGCGTATGGAAGAGAGAGTTTGTGAAGAGTGAGAGCGTGCGGAAGAATGATATGTATCACTAACACAAAGGAAAACCGGAAGGGCAATTTAAGGTAAAGTATGATAAAAAGGAAGGAATTTACTTATAACTTATTTGTTCCATAGAACACACACACACGTACATAATAAAAATAATACACACACAGTTTCTCGAGATATTTCGAGCTTTAAAAGTCTTTCGTCTTGGCGTTAGAAAAAATGACTGACACGTGCAGATAGAACAAAAGACTAAAACGCCAGTGGTACCACGTAGCGGACGACGCATCAAGCTTGGAGAACAACTGACTGTTATATAGTGTGTAGATTTCAGGAGCTTGGAACAACTGTCAACTGTATTGCGTCTAAGTTCAGGAGGGGGATCGTGAAAGGAACTGCGTTGAAAATATAGAGCAAACGGAAGTTTAGGGTCAGTTCTACAATCGACCGCTGAACTTCTAGTTAGGGCAAAGCTGAAGTCAACTCTCATTTTGTGTACTCTCATTGGCCAAAATAAGACTTGCCTCAACTTAGCGCTGACAAGAAGTTTAGCGGTCGATTGCAGAACTGACCCTTAGAGTTATTGAAGGTTAAGGCTAGGATTCATTTTTGCACTCAAGCCATGAATAAATACTCCCTCCAACAGACGGCGTGTTACGGTGCTGGTTGTAGTGGGCAATGTGTGTATTATGGCAACAAGAAAAGATAGATCAAAATTGTTGTTGTGTGACTGGGCGTGTAAGGAGACTGGGGCATCTGGTTTGTTAATAGTGCAAAAGTGGAGAATGCTAAGAGGTCCACCTATTCCCCACATAAAAGGCATCACAGAATTTGCAGGTTAGGATGTAAATTACATTCGAGGTGTGGCATGTACCCTTGGGATTCAGGGTATACCGGCCACTAGTAGCACTGATAGTGACTATGGGAGAAATGGTGAAAATGGAGTAGGTCCTACATCTGAGTCCTTTGCATTATGTGGGTGCCGGTTTGGGGTGGTGGCTAGGAAGGATTCATATGGACCAAGATGTTTCTAAGATTAGGGGGATGCTGGAAAACTAATCTGGTTTGGTGGGGAATACTGATCTTGTGTCTGGGTCCGATTGGAGAGTGTGGAAATGAGAGAGTAGGATTTGTTTGATCTTAGTTACTTTAGTATAAAATTGGACGATTAGGGCCGGTGGGTTGGGATTGGTGGAGATGTAAGTGGATTGAATGTGTGAAAATGCACGGTGAATCTGTTTGGTTTCAAGGTTAGATGGGAAGCCTCCGTGGACTTGAGCCTCCTGGAGGTGTTGGTTGTAATTTGCAGTAGCAGAGGTGGTGGAATTCAGGCGTTGTCCTCTGACAGCAAGGGAGAAAGGAATCGCTTCCTTGGTGTGGTAAGGATGGGAACTTGATTAGTGTAAATACTGCATGTGGTTGTAAGTTTTATGTAAACGGAAGTAGTGAGGGTGTTGTGTTCTAAAGTGATGTCCACGTCAAGGAATGTGACTGTTTTGTTAGAAATGGACCACATGAACTGAACAACACGGAATTGGTTCAGCTGTTCTAGGAATGTGTTGAGACTGGTTTCAACGTGAGTCCATAACATCAGGGTATCATCTAAAAACCTTATCCGAAGTTGTGGGGTCAAAGGCTGAGTTTTCAGGAAATCATGTTCGACCTTGCCCATAAACAGAGTAGCATAAGAAGATGGCATTCTCCCACCCATGGCTGTGACTATCTATGTGCCGTGGCTGTCTCTCTTGTTTTATCTGTGTGCCGTGGCTGTCTCTCTTGTTCTATCTATATGTGTCCCTCATTTCTTCTACCGCCAAGACGAAGAAATTTTAAAGTACGAAATATCGCGAAAACCAAGTGAATATTATTATTGTGTACGTGTGTGTTCTCCTATGGAACAAATAAGCTGTAAGTAAGTTCCTTCCTTTTTATCATAACTTTACCATACATACATTTAAAAAACTATACGTACCAGAAAAAAAAAATCGAACTACAAAAGGGCCTATTCTCTAATACATCATGTTACTCTTACGTTTAATTTCCCTTGTACATTATCTTGACATACAAATCTGACCCCCTCCCCCAAACAGATTATTAATTTAGGCCTCTTATTATTTTGAACAATATTTTTCTGGTACGCAGTTTCATCATTTCAAGCACCTGATAAACCTGAAACTAATCAAAATAATATGGATTAGGTTTTGCTTTACTAGTCTGAGTTTCTTTTCTACATGAAACACTTAACGTTGATCTATGTAGTACATTCTATACAAATAACACACTGTTTTTGCACATATGTTTGCACGTAACTGTAAAAGTTTCCTTTCTGAGTTCGTAATTATTTTCCCGTGGTATATCCCACATTTTAGTAAGTTTTTACGGGAACACGGTTTCAATATTTAAGACTAGCGAATCAAGCAACTACTGCATAATTTCTTATTAACACGGTTCGTTATTTACCTACAGTTTCGTTTATGTATTTATTTATCTTCTTGTTTCTTTACATTTCCTATCTATTTTATTTTCTTCTGTATATCATCATTAAACATTGTTTTTTGAGCTCCTGACGACGAACGTGTGATGATGGTTCCGAAACTGTCGAGGTGATGATAACGTCACGTTTCAATTGGAGTCGTTTCTGGCGCCAAGTACAAACGATAATTTTAAATAATAGTATCTCGCACAAGTAAAATGTCTTTTAATCATGTTGTGATTTCGCTGCACCTTCTAGTTATAGTATATCGCTCTGACTGAGCCTTAACTTTCTCGGATAGGTGAATATCTCCTAACAAATATACTAACAAGAGAAAATAATACTACTATGAATGACAAGAAAGACGAACAACGAATATAGTACTTACATTCCATCAGATCGCTGCTGAACCACTTCTGTATCTTTCCTACGCTGGGGTATTTCTTGCACAGTACTTCTCATTACTATTCCCTGCTGCCTATGAATCATATGGACTCCATCACTACGAGTGTTTTGAGTTGTTCCAGTAGAAATACTACTACTTGGCCCACTTATGAACTCTTGTGATGCTAACCTTGGATTACCGCCAGTTCTCTTAGCTGGCATAGGACTTTTACCTTTATTACCAGTATTTCGCGAAACTGGAGTACGAGAGTAAGTCTGCTGGAACTTAACCTGATTTTGTTGTGACAAGGAGGACTGCATAGGGGAACTAAACTGCTGATGCTGAACTGTTTGAGGAGTACGTTGTATTGACTGTTGAATCTGTTGTGTTTGATGAGAATGATGCATTAAATGCTGTTGCTGATTTGAGTGTTGTTGAACTGCGGGGGAAGAATTTTGCACTTGCCTTGATATCATCATTATGTCAGACTGACTTGACTTACTTTTATCACTATTAATTTGCTGAGAAAGTCGTTGTCTATACTCTTGCAAAGTTATTCGTCTCCCATTTTGAAGCGTAACATGTGTTCCCGACATTATTTGTGATGAATTGTTGGAGGACGGTGATGACACAGATACTGGTCCTGGTGTCTTGGGGAAAGAAGGTTCTTGTCGCACAACTGTTGTCATCACCTGAACTTCCTCACTTTGTTCTCTTTCATCACGGTTTTCCACTACATACTGTCTTGTAGCATTTTGGACACTATGTTGAGATGGGTCTACTGGGTCCATAAATACACCATCTTCGCTTTCGCACGTTTGCACCTCTTGGTTACCTGTTACGGCATGTGAAGTGACGCTTTCGGCAATGAATGTCCGATTTTCAGCACTAGGTCCTACAATATTACAATGAGAATTATTTGATGAAGTTGTGTAATACACTGTTCCAACTGGAATATTTGCAGGAACAATCTGTTGAACATGGCACTGACTACCTTGGATAACTTCCTCACTCGTAGTGCTTACTGTTCCTATGAAACAAACTTCCCTACAAAGAAAACATGAAAAAAAAAAAAACGGAAGTAAGTATTACAATGAAATTATATTTGAAAAAGAAATCTTGAATTTGTTAAACGATTAAGCGAAAAAAACAAAAATTTAAATGTGGTCTTAATGACACAAAGTCCAAACCAGCCGTTAGTTAACACAACAGCTTTACAATTTACATTCACACACATGCACATCTGTCCCTTCATCCACGCTATCACCATCACTTGTGAGATACACCTATCCTCCCTGATTCACCACACAGATTTTACGTTTAAAACTGCCTGCAAACTTTTCCTATGAAAAACAAAATCACAGCATGGTACTACTACTAGAATCCAACACCAATGGATAAAATGCAATGAACTCTACACAAACGGAACAAAATCTGCTTTAACAACCTTCTCTTCAAGACTTGTTGAGACTTTGTAGTCCATTTTTAACAGATTTAAATGGTAGGAATATAAAGTTAATTGAAAAGTACTAAATTTCTGGAAGTCCCTGTGGGAGAAACACGTTAATGCATTGTGTGTAAAAATACATTTAGTGAGAAAACTTAGCAATATTTTATATATGCAAGCTTTAGAGTAAGCTTGAATTTGCTCAGGCACACACTATATCGTCTTACGGTACTATACTCTGGGAAATACAAACACACGAAAAGAAAAAGATTTCACCCTACAGAAAACGATACTAAAAATAATGACTTCAGTCCCAATGTGAACGCACTGAAAGTATAAACACCGCTGCTGTGCATATACAAAATTAAAACTAAAACAAATATACACAGTAACATCCAATTTTGTAATAAACTACGATACCATGCAAACGGATATTGTATCTGCAAATACAGAAAGTAAGGCTTTAGAAAACACAAAATTCAATCTACTACCTAGTGCTTAAATACATAACCATTTCTGAATCCAGTAAACAAGTATCAAATCGGATGGTACTTACGTGGTATCGAAGTTCTCAATGTACTTTACTGAAAATCCCAATTATCGTAACAATGCCAAAACAACGAATATGCGGAATCGTACGTCCTAGATAAAGGTATTTTAATATTCAACGTCCCGGGGAAAAAAAAAATTACTTGTGGATAAATCGTGGCATCAACAAAATGAGTATAAAAAAATGTATGTAGTTTATGAGGTGGTATAAGAGTTCTCTCTCTTTTGTTTTCCATTCTAGAGGGGGTTTTGTTGAGATAAAGAGTGACAGTGGTAAAATGAGTACCTACTGACGCTGCATTGTAAGTCGTACGGTGCTTCGTTGCCTATTGGTTGTGTAAATACTGGAGGTATTACAGGTTCCATGTTACGTCAAGTTAGACACACTTTTTTTGTTTATGTCAGAGTTACATATGTGAAACTGTTATGTTTGAAAATCTCACCAACTTTCAAAAGAAAATGCGGAAGGAAAATACACATTTCTATTCATACTCGGAATCTTCATCTGTAGTGGAATTAGTTAGGCAATCACAAACAGTCCTGTACGCCCGTGGAATGATTAAATCATTACACATTTTATTGAGGTCCTGGAACTTGGCTTCAGCAATTGGAAGATCTTTTATGTAAACCTTCGGTAGAGCTCTTGTGTGGTTTGCCTCTAATGCCTTTTAGGAAGAATTCATCAAAATCCGAAGTGAAACGTAACTTTTTAAAGACATACTTTTCTTAAATCGTATTAAAAACTGCAAAAAATAATTTTGTTTATGCATGATTAAAAAGAAAAGCATGACTCGCGCTCTCATATACAGTCACTTTATAAATTCTTGAACTGTCGCGCAGCATGCTTTTCTTTTTAGTCATGCACAGACTACTAGTAGATCTTTAAAAAGTTTTTTTTTTTTTCGACTTACTTCGGTGTTCGGATGCTTTTCCTCAGGGTAGGTAATGTTTTGTGACCCAAATCCTAGTGTTCTGCAACTAGTCAAAGCGCAACATTGTTACAGGCTAGTATTTATTTTAGGATAAACAAGCCCATATTAAAAAAATATTAGAATATGCTTTCGAAGTATATAAATATATGGAAGTAACAATGAAATATTGTTCTGTCACCCCTCTTACGTCGCTATGCAAAATTTCATCATTGTATAACGTCGGGTAATTAGTTAAATTAAGGTTGCAAGATTTTAGGACACGACGAACCATTGTGAACTAAAGAAAAGAATGTAATTAAAAACAGTTTTCGTTATTCCAGTTTACGATATTGCAACCAACAAATACGTCTCCAAAGAACGTTCCTCGGAATTGTTTCTTCGGAAAATAACTTCCAAGTGTAAAAAAAAAAAAAAAAAAAAAGTTTCACAGTAAACGGTGAAAGTTTGTTTTCGGGTAACGTGAATCAGTTGTACATGTTTCAATGTCCTCTCTATTATCGAATGTATAGAATTACATTCCATTCCATTTCGGTGTGTTCGGTCTCATAACAGCTATGTTCAATGGATCCTGTTTCAAAAGAAATATTCACATACCTCCAAAAATAAGAGTTCTCCCCCCACAACTATCTGACATCATACTGTTTGCAGTCATCTCAAGGGGCGTCATGACGTAGTGAAAGGCACAAGACGAAATTTCAACTGGACCTCTCGTCCTTTGAGTTTCATCCCAGATGTGAAAATTGGCACATTGGTGCCTTTGAAACTGTAAATAATATAGTCTTGAAAATAATCCCGAATGGAGTGATTGTACGTGTACGCAACATCATTACAAAAATCCTTGCACCCACAGTATTCAGAAACTTCACTAACCTCAAAAATGTCAAATTTTGCATATTCGCGGTTCTGGCACTGGATCAACGATAACGTAGTTGCATAAATGCTCTCCAGTAGAGCCTCGTACATATGTGATTTTCAACAAAATGTATAAAAGACTTCGATGCCACGTAAATATAGTTAATTTTGAATACGGTCTTTTGTGTGCAGCAACAATAAAATTATTTCAAGTATCAAATAGTTCACTTCCAATCAAAGCTGAAATTAATAGACAAATGTATATCTAATGAAAATTAAGAATTCCTGATTTTTATGCCAGTTAAAATTTAAAACATTCACATTAAATGGCAGGATGTAATTATTTTCATTTCTATTGCATACACATCGTTTCCCTGTATTTTTATTATCTTAAAAACAGGGGTGAATTTTTTATATTTTTTAGCCTAACCCACGGCTAGAAAGGGTACGGAAATGAGCAGTTTAGACGGGTCATAATATAGGATTTTGCTCTGTCTGGTCAAGCGTCTGAAAGTTTTTGGATTGGCCGAAGTCCACTTCTGCTTAAAAACACTGCGAGAAATTTCACTGTATCTGACAAACAAATGGACAACTGAAGGGCTCAGAGGAAAGGATCATGTTAAATTTGTGAAAACAGTTTAAGAAAGGTGATATGAGGAACAAACAAGCAAAAGCACACAAGCTTATTTTTAGATAAAAAAAAAAACGTTTAGTTCTTTTTAAGGCCTTAATAAAAAAAATGTAGTGATTTATGCAAAATAATTTTATGACGATAGTATATATTACGATGGGACATCTATTACAAAATTACTTTGTATTATTTGATGCAAATCTTCATTTAGGTCTAAAAATGAAACAACTTTTATTTATCTCAAAATGGACTTGTGTGCTTTTGCTTGTTTGCTCCTCATATGTAAGATACATTACAATTTGTTCTGGGGTTCACTTTTGGAAAGCGGTGCAAAGTCTAAGCACCACGACACGTACACTGACCTGTACTCTGACGAAATATTTGTTTACATTTCGACATTTGATGAAGCCACATACCCACTTCTCGTCACGTGCTCGCCTCGTAGCCAGTCAGCTGCCAACCACACTCCTATTCAAATTTTCTCTGTATGATGGTCGAGTTGTTATTAACGTTCTAAACAAGCTGGTGAGCTTCTAAGAACGAGTTTTTGGTAAAGTGGGCTCCGAACCACTCCGTTCAATGGACTCCAGGTAGAGATAAAACCTGTGACTAAGTGCACAGAAAGCGAGCACGCTAACCTCTCGACATCCCAAAGTCTTCTCTGTGCGTGAGTTGTACCATTCCACCACCCGAGTACCTTTCAAGTAGTCGAACCTGATACTCTTACAGTCTTCCGGCAACCTGAGCCAAAGCTGCCTAAGGCCTTAAATAAAATTCAATTTTTACTCCTGGGTGAGGCCCGGTTCCTTTTAAAAGGCTTCAAAATCATGTATAACGTGTAAATTTTAGCTGTTGGATGTCAGAAATGAGTCCCTATTATTTGGAGTTCTATGGTCAGATATATATAACATATATCAGTCGGAAAATTGTTACGATATTTATGTCAGCTGTATAAGCAACGAATACAAGTTGGACATACTTTTAATAATTATTTAACATTCTTCATTGTGTTGATAAGGTAATACTATTCAATGAATTCTCCACGATGTTTCTGAATCCGAATTATCGTAATTGATTAATATAAGAATAATTAAGGTGTCCATGTTACAATGGTGTATATGTTTATAGGAAACTACTTAGAATGCTTTTGTCTGCCGAAATACATGTTAGCATCTTTGATGGAATTACGACTCTCTACGTTGAAAGTCTTGGTGACGCTGTATTTTGCATGCAATATTAATAATTCAAAAAAGTGCAGTGAAAACTAACTTATGTGTTTCGCAGTGCATACATTCTTCCAACTTAAACTATCACAGTCTAACCGTAATACTTTGGATAACCTACGCTAATCTAACAGCCTAATAAGAAATTACTACTATTGAGGTCTTATAGTTTCCCCACTAGCGGGGCTTCAAGTCTAAATCCTCCGAGAAAAATACCTTTGAAACGCTTCGTGATGGAAACGCGGTTCTTGCCGAAAAGCCCTCGTGAAGAAATGGAACGGAATTCGCTTACCTTGCGAAAAGTCCGCGGTTTGAGTCCTGCTCATGTTACCATTCCCCCCGACCTTTTTATCTGTAGTACATGTGCAAATGTGTGTTAGAGTACGCTTTTGACATAAATGAATGTTGGTGCTCTGAAGTTCTTTCATTCGTATCTTCTTTTCGCTTCATTTATTTAAAATCTGCTGATTTACATAGTACAGATGTATGTTCATATAGAGACACACAGGAAAAGGAATTACGGGGGAAGGGGGTCAGATGTACCACTCCCTGTATGTGCCACATTGATAAATACAAATGTTTCTCTTATATAGATTTTCTAACTTGTGGCCACTATGATTATGGAGGCCCTGCGTATGTATTAACATATATTTTTGGAGCACGCATCTAAAAGTTAAACAAGAATACAAAAACTGAATGTAGATTATTGAAGAGTTCCTAGGAGCTGTTCAAGCACTTTGTACCAACTAATTAAATACCGAAAAATGAATTATTGTTCCCATTTCAATTCCACCTTAAACATGCAAATACATTACAGTAAATTACTTACTCATTATGATCTGCTGCATCTTCTCTAACTGTAACTGGTATGACGTAACTCTGATCTTCATACTGCCCAACAACAGTATTACAATGTTCCTGTGAAGCAGAGAATTGAGCTATTCCTTGGCTAATGCCAATATTCTGGTTTGCAGCTGCATTTATAGTTTGACCTTCCGAATGGTCAGTCACAGTAACTTCATAACTTCCCTCACCAATATTTGCATCAAAATCGGGGCACATTTGTTTCAACTGGTCCAGAGTAATTGAAGCTCCCAACTCCACTACTTGATAATGTTCAGCCATGTTCGCATTACCTTTTACATCAGCTCTATTTACGTAACTCACTATCGAAGCTGCACTAGTGAGCTAACGACCATTTCTTCACTTATTTCATGACCATAGCCACATCTCTACTACATGGTCGTAACATTTTAACTGCACTGAAAAAAAGATACTAATTGTTAATGATTCTTTCCCGTTAAAAATGTTTACTACAACATTACATTTTATTCATTTTCGACTAGCACTGTTTAATTCCATCACAAATGAGGCCTAACGAGATTTTCTTACCTTTTTCCAGTCCCTTATATACAACGTCGCTGCCTTCAAACACCACATATTATTCCCGGTGTTAAATGTTTAAACTTGCATAAATATCTGCCTTCGGAAGTGTTGTACTCACCTAATCTGCTGCGAAGCTTTTCTCTAAACATCTCTTAGCGTCGTCAGTTATTTGACTAAGGGTAATTAAACATCATGTATGTTTGTTTTTAATTATACATCATATTGTTTACGTGCGGAAGTACAGTACCAAAAATGTAAGATACGTGAGGTGTACTTTTAATCACCCATGACAACAGTGTCCCTATGTATATAGTTACTACTTATATATATTATTATATTATGTATTACTTTCTGTGTAGTTTTAGCCGCAGTCGATGAACTCGGGATGAATTCGAAACTAATCGGAAACCTATGTGATTTTTGATACAACACAAAGACTACTACTGCAGCCCAATAAGTGCATTCCACTTTCTATTAACTGAACGGAAAAACAATGCAACAATAAACTAAAGTGATGAAGCTAGAATATCCATAGTCGGTAGAAATGGAAGAGAGTATGTACGAACACCAGAAGCCTTAGATGCCTAAAGGAGTAAAGGTCATAAATAAAATCCAAGTTCAAGTAAGAACACCGGATGATTTGCTGTCTGCATGCGATGATATTCTAATGCTGAAAAATTACAAAATAGAAATATCTGAGTCAATACTTCTGTACGTGATCTTTTTCAGAATATGCTCACAGGATTCCGAACCGTGTAATGATGATGGTACGAGCAAAACCAGCCTTTAGGAAAATTATATTTACACAATGACGACTCGAATTTAATAAGAAATCTTGAAACGGCCTTGAAGCTCCGTTCCACTGTATTTATTTCAGACAGTTTTGTTTTGTTTCTATTGATCTTCAAAAGGGAAAGATTTTTACAGTGTTGATCTCTGGATCATTAAAACTCATGACCCTCGGCATGACATTTTTGGGGTCCGGAGACTACTCAGTGCAGTAGGCTGTCAGCAGAAAATTCTAGTTCCACAAAGCAATAATGTTGTTTGTAATGCAATAATTCTATTGTTTGAATTATGCAATTGCAATTGTGTGAATGATAGAATGGTGAGAAGTCATTATTTTACTGTTGTAACTTGAACAGACATTGACGTATGAAGTTCTATGCCCAGATTCTGAGCAAGGAGTGCTACACTTTTTACAGAGTACACTTGTACATACTTTATAAATGATAATTTGTTCAGAGAACGGATATGACAATTAATAAACGACCAGTAGCCAAGCAAAGTACAATAAAGTATCTCTTTACTAACAACATCTAAACGTCATCTTTATCGTCATCATTCCAATAAGTCACTAACGATATCTTCATCCTCTGTCGCCTCCTCCTGAGCCGCAATAGGTATGTGATGAAGTTCTGGTTGTCTTAGCAGCTGCCTGACTTCTGGTGACAAAGGCTGTTTCTTCTTGTGCATGAACGGAGAAGCAATTGTTATTAACGGAGCCGAACTTAACAGAAGCCGGTTCAACACATTTTCAAAGTTGTAACGTGCAGCTGACTTTCTTGTATGAAACTCTTTGTATCTTCTAATATGTTTGTGTCTCACCTCTTGCGCTTCTTCGCTAAGCATACCTATAGGGAGGATAGCGAATTCTATTATCCTTCCTCCATGTATGAGGATCTTATGTACAGATGCTGGAAGGAAGTACCATGGGTAGAGATGAAGATATAACTTTGTCGTTTCTTCAGTAAATAGATCAAATTTTGTAACGTCAACACAGGGAGACCTGTTGAGATTACGCTCAAAATAACACAAAACCTCTTAATTAGTTCCTCACTAATCCCCGTGAGTGAGTCGATTTCGCTGGATTGGCAAAAAATCGATAAGATAAAATGAATTTTATGGGCGGTAACAGCACTATGGCTTACGCCCGTCCCGATACGGGGGAAGCCCCTTATCTTTGTCACGTCTAAAAATAGCTGTTAACTAAAATTATAAAAGCATATAAAAGCTGAAGATCTAAGCTCTTCAGAAAAATAAAATCGTAGTAAAAACTAAAGATGTATATGGTCTTTAGCAGAAAAGGTAAAAACGTGAAGGATGTAAATAGGCCTTCACAAAAAATAAAATAATACTACATAAAACTTAACAGCTATGGGACGTAATTATCTCAGAGAGACGGAGATAATCCTGTCTCACGGACATAATTAAAAACTCTCCGCAACATATCTGGTTCATCCCCTAACAATGACGCCATGTCATTGGGGATGTTATAACGTTGTCTGAGATGATTATATCCGGGACAATCTAAAAACATGTGACGAATACTTAAAACCACATTGCAATGATTACAATGTGGTGGATCCAATCGTCGTAACAAATAACCGTGTGTCAGCCGACTGTGTCCTATACGTAGACGACATAAAAGGACTTCTTCACGCCTACTATCTCGGCAAGATGATTTCCATGGAGCAACAGTTACCTTAGTTTCTTTCAGTTTATTAACAGCTACGTCATCCCATCGTCGCTGCCATTCATTCCGCGTAACCTGCCTATATCATCATGTCCTGAAATGGGACTTGATGAATGTCAATGTTAGCTCCTAAAGAGGCCTCACGAGCAGCTTCGTCTGCCAATTCATTACCATGGATACCAACATGACTTGGTATCCACGGAAAGACAACCTCACCACCGGCAGAGCAGATGGCGTGTGTCTTACATAGAATATCTTGCACGAGCGGATGTTTCGAATACATATTGTCGAGGCTTTGAACAACACTCTTCGAATCTGTACAAACAAGGATGCGGTTGAAACCATGAACAAGACTAAAATCCAAAGCCTTTAAAAGAGCATATAGCTCAGCAGTAAAAATACTGGCTTTGGGATTAAGACAAAATTGACGGGCTTCCCCTTCTACAATAAACGCGCATCCAACAGATTCATCTGATTTGGATCCATCTGTAAAAACTGAGATAAAACGTGGGTACTGACTCTGCATCGCACGAAAACGCTGCTGGAACTCAATCATGGAGGTCTCCGATTTCTTGAAACGTGACAAAGAAAGATCAATCCTTGGGCGGACAAGCGTCCACGGAGGACGGAGACTAAAACGGACAGGACAGACAGTTGGGCGGTCTGCATTAAGATTCTCCAATAACTCTGATGCTCGGATGCCAAGCGGTCGGGTAGCTTGACCACGGCGTTCATACAGGGCTCGTTGGATTGGGTTTACGATTAAGTTATGTGCTGGGTGGCTTGCCAAAGATGATATCTTAGCAAGGTAGCTCAACACATAGTACATCCTATGAATCTCGAGCGGTGGTTCACCGGCATCAACACAAAGACTGGTCACAGGACTTGTGCGATACGCGCCAGTGGAGAGTCGAATTCCAGCATGATGGACACTATCCAGCGTATGTAACGCTGAAAAGCGTGCAGAGGAATAAGCGTGACAACCATAAGTAAGCTTGGATAAAATGAGTGCGCGATAAAGGCGCAACAAGGTTGTACGGTCAGTGCCCCAAGTGGGATGACTTAAAACACGCAATAAATTCAGAGCTCTCGTACAGGAAATTTTAATTTGGCGAAGGTGACTACGCCAATTTAACTTGGTATCAAATAATAAACCGAGGTATCGTACCTCCTGGACGAACTGGAGTTGTCTGTCTCCAAGATAGAGATCTGGGTCAACGAAACAAGTTCGTTTACGGCAGAAGTGGACACAGACTGTCTTCGTTGGTGAAAAACGAAAACCAGTCTGGTGTGACCAGTCAACAAGACGGTTAAGCGTCAACTGGATCTGCCGGGCTGCGAGGTTGATATTCGCAGACTTACAGACAATCGTCAAGTCGTCAACATATAAAAGACCTTGCACAGGGGGGCGAATACAAGCCATAACACTATTCACTGCAATAGCGAACAGTGTTACGCTCAGCACACTCCCTTGAGGTACGCCATTCTCGGCAAAAAATCAACGAGAAGTATTTCCGTCATTCGAATTCCCCACTCCTTCACATCTAGGTTGATCAATTAAACTTATTTCAGAGCGAAATCTGCCTATTACATGTTGTCTACTGTCACTAACTTGGACTTTGTCTTCTTTTTTTTTTCTCACCTGCAATGTTTTCACATCACGGCGTTAAGCAATGTGCAATAGGCATTCAAAAAATATGATGTATGCATGTACTGGTGGAAGTCCAAATGCATATTCGATACTGTTGACTTTAATGCAATATCGTTCATGTTTTTAGGTGGCTCCACAAATATAACATTTCTGTGCCGACATCTCAGTCAGGGAACTACATACTTTACCATCGATCATTGTCAAAACAAGTTCAGGAATGATACTAACACACGCACCACCAATTACCACTTGTGAAGGAGCCAAAGACTTAATTTGTTTTTCAATCATACTAATCTCTCTCCTACACATTTGTGTTGTTTCCTTTTCATATAATAACTTAATCGGTCGACAAAATCTTGGAGAGGAGGGACGCGAGTTTTTCAATAGAATTCTTCTGTTTTCTTCCTCATTAGAAAGGAGGTATAGCTGTAGAGGTACCAAAGAAATAACAAATAATCTGTATCACTGACCTCTGTACTGTCACTTTTGAATGCTTACAACCTCTGGTTACTACTTCCATCGCAACCCCACTTGAAGACGGCTTTCATTGTATCATTATTTTTTACACACTGTTGGAAGACATTATGTTGCAATCGCTGAATCGTGTGGTCCACGATAGACTGAAGTCTTATTTCAGCGGAGATTTCCGTAACTGTGATGGATTCTTTGGGCGAATAACACTTCCGTTTGGCTTCTTTCATAACATTGTACTATTTCTTGCTTTTGCACCCATACGTATATTAATATATTGTCTTTTTGATAAGTCATTATCTATTAGGAACACTAATGCTTCTTCGACACTGTATGGCGTGGGTGCAGATGGACGTGAGTTAAAAGCTTGTTTATATCTTGTAGCCCTTCGCGGGGATGATTGCATAATATCTTTCACAATTCCTGCGGCATCCATTTTTCCAGAGAATCTAAGAAAAAAAAAAACTGCTAATACGATCTCTTCTGTAGCTTGTTTTTGTATCAGAGGCTGTACACGTTTTGTTTTCTCTCCATTTGTACAAAACTTCTTTTTGGTCTTCCTCTTGTTGAAGGACCAGGTTCCATGGATGTATATTCATCATTCTCAACATATATTTTTACTTTTTCACAAGCCCAGTACTAAACTTCCTTAGAAAAAGATCTTTCCTCCTACAGCACAGTTTCCATCCCTTGTCGAAATCAACCTTGAAAGCATATATATTTTTGTTTAATCTCCCTTAATGTCTTCTTTAGAACAATTCTCTAGCCTATACTTTGTCACTACAGTGCTTCACTAGATGATTTTGTGAGAAATACCTGGTCGCAAAGTTCTCGTCTTTCCATATCATATGCTGTTTGGGGCGCCTGGGGTGAGTGTATCTCGGCAAGAAAAAAAGAAGTATTTCAGAAGATAGCAACTAATAGCAAGATATAAGACATGGAAATGAAAGAAGAAATACTACTCTATGCAGTAGGTTCAATGAAAAAACACAGACATTTGAAGACATTTTTAAAAGTCTACCTAAACTTTGCGTATTTCAAAACGAAAGCCATTCATTGTATGCACCGCCATTTTCAATTACAAATGCACTGACAAGCCCCGTTGTTACTGTCATGCTTGTTCAAACTAACGTACAGGTTCCATCTAATAATTTAAAAACAATACGAGTTTCATTAGTGTCTTAGGCCAAATGATATCGTGCATATAATACTTCACTAACTTACGTATCTCAAATCACGGTATGTCAAGGCGACGAATAACCGTGACTTTACAGTAGCTGCTCTCATACGCTGGAGCAGTGATTGTTCTAACAAACGTGGATTACTGTACTTCTGACCATACACTTTCAGACAAAAGTCGTCACTCATGGTTTTGATCAACTTCAAATTTCGATTTTTGTAGAGCTAGATTGGCGTTTTGTCCCACTGTGCGATGGTGGTGAGTACGTGTCCTTCTTAGTGAAAACGCAACATGGGA
>JAGDQP010000179.1:0-79392 GCA_022664845.1 Lepisma saccharinum
TTATAAAGTGGGGCTTAGGCGGGCATTTTGGATAAAAGATGGACACATTTTTAACGTTTTCTTATATTTTCGTGACATACTCGTGATGATACACTGTCATACCAAATTTCATTTCTCTATCTCGAACGATGTGAAAAATGGTATTTCAGCTGCCATTTTGAATCAAAGATGATGAATTTTTTAAAACGTTGTTATGTTTTCCTAAACTACTCTTGATAATACATCATTATGCCAAATTTCCTATCTCTGGCTCAAGCAGTTGGAAAATGGATTTATGACGCCCGCCATTTTGGATCCAAGATGGCGTCTTTAGAGATATTTTGTAATATTTTCATAATCTACAAATAATGTTGTACTGTCAAACTAAATTTCATTATTCTAGCGGCAGCCGTTTAGGCTGTGTATTCTTTAAAAGTTTAGGGTTGGCGGCCATTTTGAATTCAAGTTGGCGACTTTTTCAAATTTTTAAAAAGTTTTCTTAATTTGCTACCAATGATGTAGTTTCATACCAAATTTCACTGTTCTATCTTTAGCCGTTTAGGCTGTGTATTCTTTGAAATTTTAGGTTTGGCGGCCATTTTGAATCCAAGATGGCGACCTTTTCAAAATGTCGGAATTTTTCCTTTATCTACTTATCATCCTCTACCTTCATACCAAATTTCATGTTTCTAGCTTACTCCAAACACCCTAAACAATATGATGAGTGAGTGAATCAGTCAGTCAGTCAGTGAGTGAGTGAGTGAGTGAGTGAGTCAGTTAGCCTAAAATGTGCAATTTTAGGGGTCCACAACTAGAACATAGTTTGAGATACGAATATGAAATTTTGTACATTTGCACATATTTACCATATCTCCTTAACGGCAAAAGCTCATATTCCTATCTTTAACATCTTTTATCTTACGGGGCCCCCAAATCGTCGATTTTGCCATAAACTCTTGTTCCTGTATAACATGCTTCTGGCAGTGCTAACGTTTTCTGACGTGAAGAACTTGGCTCATGCACTGCCGTGCATGTTGATTTGTATGATTCTACAATTAAGTATCTGATGACATGGTTATTTCAATATCAAGAATGTTATGTGTTTAAGTGAATGGATTTGAAAATTATTCCGAAGAGGGAGGATGTGAAACAAACAATCATGTATGTTAATGATAAGTTTCGTGTTAAAATAGATGATACAAGGTGCTTTGGCCAGTTCTGCAATTTTCAGACGTTCGTGACTAATTATGTTAGTAATGAAATATATGAACTGTTATCAAATGATATCTGGTGTAAATATTTCCAACAAGTCAGGAATGTATCTTTTTGCTCCGAGCTACTGAAAATTGCAGAGTTTTTACCTATTCCTAGTCACAATGCTAGTGTAGAAAGAATTTTTTCCCTAGTAAACAGTCAATGGACAAAAGATAGGAACAGACTTAGTGCTGGGTCTGTTAAGGGAATTGTATGTCTGCAGTATAATTATAAAGAATTCACTTGTGTACAATTTTATGATTATCTGTTGCAAAATAAGAAAATACTTTCCGAAATTGGTTCATCCAAGAAAATATTTAAATTCTGAACTCAATGAAGCAAATGAAGATAATTGCCAGTGATCATCTTTTGTATCCTTTTTGGTTTGTGCGACTTATTGTTATAATTGTATTGAACTTGAACAATGTTATATACAAATTTACATACAAACACAACAGCAAATATTTCAATGTATGAAATATTTCAATATTTCAAGAAATCTACCTATGCTACATTTTGAGTGTAAGTTTGAGAATTAAATTTGTGAGAAGAATAATATACACAACACAAGAAATTAGTGTAGTGCTTTTTTCTTTAATTATTGAAATGATGACCTGAAACATTGCATTAACATTTTTGTGATCGGTATTCTAAAAGTTCAGTTGCATAAATAATATTTTCTGGCTTTACCATGAGGACATTTGTGGATTCTTTTCGAATTGTGAAAATTTCCTCTTTTTGAAAGTCTGTCATATGGTAACCCTAGATGTCTCATATCGCTTATACGCGTGTTACATACGCGATTCCGTGGCTTGGTATGGCAATATGTCATTCATTATCATTGAACCTTCTAAATGTTCTTGAAAACAGACTGCACAGATAAATTAAGCAAAATGTCATTCAGCAATTCGAGATTTAAGTCTTGAACCTAATTTGTTAGACGGTATTTTGGAAACGATGGTATTTTGAATCCCAATATCCCCCGAAAAAGTCTTCTTTCAGAATGTTATTTCCAATTACCAGGCATTAGAACCCCTTGACAAGAGACTTCTAGATCAGTTTCAAATCAAGTCGATCAAAAGATCAAATCGATAAATGAAATATTTTTATTATAAAATACAGCCGTAGTATTGGTGTGAGTTGTGTGATAGCAAAAATACTGAAGCAGAAGAATTATTGTTGAGGATAGATATAATTTAAGATATTTAAAAAATAAGAGAAAACATACGCTGACACAAGGGTGATTCGAAAAATGTTATTTTTCGGGACGCTTTTGTGTGGAAAATTTGCTCATGGTTTTAAAGACAAAAATTAAATTAAAATTGAGTAAAACCTTCCGTGCACGTATCGTGTTTAAAATTTATGAACATTTTCAAAATTGGTCTTTTATAAATATACTTTGATCGAAATGCTATAGATTGTGATGTAAATTATAACGACATAAGCTAAAATAATATCAATGTAATTTCTATATCATTGTTTACCGGTCACGCTTTGTAACCTAAAAGTAACTTTTACCAACAAAACGTGAATTCTCGGGATCTATTATCAAGCGTATCAATTGTTATACAATTACTTCTTTACAAAGTATACATTTTTCTTCATGTGTAAATTACAAACTGAAATTCGACTAACTGTGCTCTGAAATTCTCATTCTTCGAGTTCAACTCACATTCTTCCCAACCAGTCAGTCACATAAGGTGTTTTGCAGATCTTCAACAGCAGATATTTACAGCTATTTACAAGTTAAGATATCCTATTCTCACTCTTTCAGTATAATACCTGTAAGTTGTAACTTAAAATTCTGATTTATTCACTAACGTAGGAATTTCTGCTCCTAACAGTAGAGAGGTTCCGATGTGTCCATCTCTGGAATAACGCGTGAGCTCCGCAGACTTTGCATGAAACTTCTGTTTCAATTCGGAGCATCGTTCACCTGCCAAGAGAAACCTTTTATATCCCAATTTGGCACTGCAGCAGATTTAATTTGTGATTTAATGTATATTCACCACTGATTTTCTGAAACATAGATGGCGAAGTTACCTTACAAATGTATTAATAATTGCTAGCTTCAGTATAATTATTCTGTTACAATAAAGTTAAATTTAGGAGTCAAGAAGGTTCTATTTGTCTTCTCATGAGAAACCGACTGTCTAGGTTTCAAGTTCTACGAGCGAGTTTTCTGATGTGTTTCCTTTAAGATAATATCAGGCCAAATATAAACGTACCATCGCAGCATTTGCCTGGTGTGACTGAGCTTACTCTTTAAACGCTTCAATGAGGATGGTCGGTAGCTGGGATTGAACCCAAGACCTCCAGAATGTTAAGTCAACACTATATCATTGAGCTAGTGTTGACCACACGGTGCTATTACTTGGAGTAAGTTTCAGGTAAGTACCATGAACTTCCAGATGCTTCAAACATATGTTTAGGACCTTTTGTAAAGTATTTGATTTGTTTTATTAAACGTAGGCCTCTAGCTACTTTTATCTTAAGTTGTTTAACTCACTAACCCTCTATGATAAATGTAGTGCGCCAGATTTTTTTGTGCTGCGAAAACTGAAGCTGCTTGGACCCGTTTACTTTACGGCTAGATTTACTTTCTTGAAAGCAAACTATAACTTTACCAAAAATGAACCTACATCCAGTACTTATGGCTCTACTAGGAACACCATACGGTTGCGCTTTTGGCGAAAGTAAGCCGAAATCCTGATAAGGCAATGTGCTAAGTGACATCGCTTTGTTAAGATCAGGAGTTGTTACAGTGGTGTTTTTTGTGATCACCTTAATCAGTTAGATTCGAGATGGTTTGTTACTATACTACGAATTATGTATACCTGAAAATGAATTATGCCAATAGGATCTAAAACAGAATGTGAGTTGGCCGAATCATATGAAAGAATCATTTACCAGGTGTATGCATAAGTAGTTTCCGGTTTACCAAAGATATGGCGGCAGCGAAAAGTACGCAGCGTATTCATTTGACACATACGTCATTTTGTTCGTCTGACATTAAACTACAAACACACACAAGTTGAGTCCGCCAAACACTAGCGTCTTTGTTTTATCGTTCTGTGATTATGTCGAAGTTTGTGCCTGAAAAAGAACATTTGGGGCACGCATTGCTTTTCTTATTTAATCAAAAGAAAAAGGCTGTTGAAAATCATCGTGTGCTGGTAGAAACATATGGTGAACACGCTCCATCGATTAGAACATGTGAGGCATGGTTTCGACAATTTAAAAGTAGTGATTTCAATGTGAAAGACAGTGCGCGCTCTGGTAGACCACAAAAGTGCGAAAACGAGCAATTGGAGGTGTTATTGGAGGATGACCCAACTCAAACTCAACAGCAATTGGCAAAAGCATTAAATGTGTCACAAGAAACAATCAGCAGACGTTTACAAGCAATGGGGAAGATCAATAAACTGAGTAAATGGGTACCACACGATTTGAATGAACTTTCAAATGGAAAATCGCAAAGTCACTTGTGAAATGCTGCTTCAACGCCACGAAAGAAAATCCTTTTTTTTTATCGAATTGTGACGGCTGACGAAAAATGGATTTATTTTGAAATCCCGAAGCGGAAAAAATCGTGGCTTTCACCTGGCGAAGCCGGTCCTTCAACACCAAGGCCAAATAGCTTCGGCAAGAATACCATGCTTTGTGTCAGAGGGCAGCAGAGGGTAGCAATCACAATTAGGAAGAACAAGCCGCAATTGCACGTGAGTGTATTAGATAATACAAGAATTTTACCTTCCCATAGCATATCTTTGTTTCAACTATTTTGTACTAGTAGTTGATGAATTATCTAGTCGACAGTGATATCCATAATTTTGAGAGAAAGATCATGACGCTGATCCCGTTGGTACGTACACACATAAAAAAGCCATTGAACGTTCAATTACAGGCAGTCAAACGTATAGTTCCAGATGAATATGCCAAACGTTCGTCTACGGCAACTGAATATATTTAGTTAGTCGGAGCTATGAAGAAGACTGATTCGTGATTTTACAGAAGTGAGACACCACAAGAGTATCATAACGACGTTTAATTTATTGTTCGAATCGACGACATTTCTCAAACAAACTGGCTGCCAATTTCCAAGACATTAAGTTAATATACTTTCCACTGGTTGTATGGTGCAGCAACTATAACCGCCCAGTTACGTTCTGCTCATTACGAATTTGGTGCCTGTTACTGTTAATGTTTAGTAACAGTTTGCATAATACATAGTAACTGGAATCAGACATGTTTTGTTGGAGTTCAATCAAACATCGTTCAGTTCTTGGTATTATATTGTTTAGTATCTGTTACTCTAGGTTTAGTTGCGTTAAACAGAGTCCTGTTTACCATTTGTGTTAAGCTGCATGTACCATACAAGTTGGCTCTTGTACAGTTCGTAGTACCCGATGTTTTGTTAACGGTACCAGAAAACCCTTAACTGGACCTGTTTAGTTACAATTTATGGATCGATTTTTCTGTGTGTAATCATAGCTCCTACAGTGTAACGTGAAAACAGTGAATCAGTGTTGAAGTTCCTTTGGTTTTATAAAGTGTTGTAACTGTCTATTTTTGTGAAATAATCCTGCAGTTTTTAAATTTATTTTTTTAAGCCATTTACACAAGTTTGGCTCAGGCCGGATAGATGATGATGGGATGATTGGTGGAATAAAGAAAATGGGAGAAAACGAGAGAACCCCGAAGAAAACCTACGCACACAGTGTTTGTCCACCACAAAGCCTACATTTCACAAGTAGGGTTTGAACTAACGACACAAGAACTCGGTGAGCGCTCTAACCGTTGAGCCACTGAGTCCCGTTCTGCAGTTTGAATACTTTGTGATTCAAAAAAAGAATACCTACCTCTACAGTAACCCGAAAGAAAACGCCTCGCGCGGGGTTCAGAAGCAAAAAGGGAGAATATCTGACCCAGGAGATACAGGAGATAGAGCTAGACGGGAAGACAAATAACATACTAGATCTATACAAAGGGGTAAACTCGTTAAGAAAAGGTTACCAGCCGAAGTTAGGAATAATTAGAAATGAAGGTGAGAAATGAAATGAATCTTCAGGCAAATCCGACTAAAATTATCGATATGTGGAAAAGTTATTTCTACAAACTTCTTAATGTACACAGCGGGGAACAAACACAGGAATTTGAAATCTATACCCCAGCCATGGATACCCGAACCTAGCGAGATCAAGATCAAAATGTCGATAACAACATTGAAACATTTCAAATCACCAAAAATAGTCAATATTCCAGCAGATTTACACATATATAAAGCGAGAGGAACGGTACTAATCAAAGAATTACATAAATTGATAAGAGCTATATAGAGAAAGGAGGAGCTTCCTAAGGAATAGAAAATCTCAATAATACTCCTGATTTACCAAAAAGGCGATAAACGGACTGTAATAGTTACAGCGGAGTCTCGTTACTTTCAACCTGTTACCTAAGTGTATACGTAGATGAAATAATTGGAGATCACCAATGTGGATTTAGAAGAAATAGATCCATGTTGGACCAAGTTTTCGCCTTGAGACAAATTGTGGAGAAGAAATGGGAATACAATGGAACCATTCACAGCTATTCATTGATTTTAAGGAAGCATATCATTCTATCAAAACTGAAAGGTTATACAATATCCTGATACGATTTGGAATTCCGAAAAATCCTGTTCAGCTCGTAAAGATGTGTCTCGGCGACTCCATAAACAGAGTACGGATATGTAATAATATGTTAGACAGTTTCGAGTTTCGCAGCATATTGAAACAAGACAATGAAACATCACTACTGTTTAACTTTGCGTTACAATATGCGATTTAAAAAAATAAAGAGGACAAAAAGGGATTAACATTGAATTGTTTAAATCAACTGTTCGTGTAAGCGGATGATGTAGATTTAATAGTGAACCATATAGATGCACTACGAAGCAACACCGAGATCTTAGTAGATGCGTGCGATGAGATAGGTAGACATAGACATACTTTGATTAACCAGTTAATGCAATTTTCATTTTTTGGCCTTTGGACATGACGCATCTGGCGAGGACATTTTATTAGCACCAACAAAATATCTCTACTTTACTGGATGCAAATTTCATAAAATTCGATTAAAAGTCGATCGGCTCTAAAATATACTTTTACCATTACTCGCTACAAGGTAAAACATTCATTTTGAACTCGTATGTGTGTGCTGCATGTTGTCTGGAGTTGGCTTTATATTACGCTTGGAAGAGAAGAACAAGTAAATATTTTTCACTGATTAATGCTTGGTCGATATTGGTCGATAACATTAATCTGCAATAAAATATAAAACATACAATGCTGAAAATGTTACAGCTGTACAAAAGTAGCAAAATAATCAGTACATTAAATGTATATATTTAAAAGGACATCAGCCCTGAAGTGCAAGCTTTTAGAAAATTGAAAAAGTTGAGATCAATTCTATGGAAGTTCGCTAGTTCTATTGTTAAAAATTACTCTCAGTTATGATATTGGATCACAATAATTGGAACATATGAATATCTTATTGGTCAGTAATAGTTGGGGAGTGATGCCTTTACAAAAGAATTGAAGAAAAAATATAGAAACCACATTTTTTTATTTGTTTCTAAACTATCATAACATTGATTGCATACAGTACAAATTAGATTCGTGTAAAGTTTATAAAACTAACTTATCACTGAAACAAATATCATCATCAGACACTGAGTTTCGTCATAATCTTTTTTTTTACATTCTTTTCTTTAGTTTACAATGGTTCGTGGTGTCTTATATCTTGCAACGGTAATTTAACAATTTCCCGACGTCATACAATGATAAAATTTGCAGTGACGTCAGTCGGGTGAAAATACAATTGTTTTCCTATATATTTATGTATTTTAAAAGCATATTTTTCTAAAACGGACTTCTTTATCCTAAAGACTTCTGTTTACTGATCATTTTACTTCTATAACTAACAGTTCTATGAGCTTACTTGGTCTTCTCTATAGATTTACATAAATTAAGGACCTTCGTTCACTGAGTATGTTCTACAAAACCTCATTTCCCCTAAAATTGAATATTGCTCCCCAATTTGGAACATGGCTAGTATTTCTAATCTATCTCATATTGATTCTGTTCTGAACTTTTTTCTTGCTACCATCAGTACGTAGCTTAAGCAAACCCGATTTATTATCCGTTCTTGGTCTCCACGCTAGCTCTTCTGTATTTATACAAGATACTTAACGGGAATCTCAGAACTGGAGAGTTTATATCTAATTTTACTTCCGTGTTCCCTTACGAATAACCAGAAATAATAACCTCCTTCATTGTACCACGCCTAAGCTAAGTATACTGTAGCGCTCCTTATTCCACAGACGAGTAATTATGTATAATAATCTCGATTCAAATATCGATATTTTCGGATCTAAAAGCACTTTCCATCGAACGCTAAATACAAATATCTGAGTTATTCCTCTTGTGTAGTACACTCGTTATGTTAGTGATATCAATTGCTGGGTTATGTGTTGTTTAAAATTTAATTTCATGTTATTTAGTTTGTAGTAATGTTATTTAGTTTGTTGCAATGTTTATTTAATTTCTGTGTAAAATAGCAACTCCAGCTGTATCTGAAACTTAATAATAAATAAACAAAAACAATAATAAATACTAGCCTGCAACGATAAGGGGTTTGACTGGTTACAGAATACTTTAGGATTTTGGTCACAAAATATTAACTTGGAAAAAGTATCCGAATACCGAAATAACTCGAAAATAATAATAATAATAATTTTTAAAGATATACTTTTCTTAAACAATTCGTACTAAAAAGTAAAAAAAATAATTTTGTTTATGCATTACTAAAAAAAAGCATAGAGCGCGCCAATTCAAGGATTTATAAAGTGATTATATGTGAGAGCACGTCTCATGCTTTTCTTTTTAGAAATACATACACAAAGTTATTCTTTACATTTTAGTACGAATCGTTTAAGGAAACTGTGTCTTTAAAAGTTTTTCTTCTTATTTTTTTTATTCACAGTCCATTTTGAAATATCATCATTGTATTCGAAATATTTGTCAGGCACATAATGTTTTAGTATTTCCAGTATTTAACTTTGTTGCACTTAATTGAAACTTTTGCTAATGGAGAAACTAGTGTTCTTATGCATGAATACTTCACTAATGCCTCCCTAATTAAAAAAATGAAATGAAGTTTTCAGTTAACTCCAAAACTTGGACCAATTGATCTATTCATTTCGTTTTAATACCAACACATACAGCTATGTCTGTATTTTCTGAAACACTTCAAAGCTCATAATAATAAAGTTGTGGACTGATATGCTTTAAAAAACATACATAAAAGAATTTACATCATGAGATGAGATAAACTGAGTTACGTAAATTTAGGTAAAAATGCAATATTGTGTACTATCTGTTGTGCAATTGCCTTTCGATAATAATAGATCGGATACAATCAAATGTTCCAGGGCAACGATTGAACGACGTACAAATGCTTCTAATTGGTGCATGAAGGACTGATGGTTGGCTTCAAATTAACACCCACAGAAAGTAGAGAACAAGAGGAATAATCGGAAAATAGGTATTCATTTGCAATATGTAATCACAAGCATCCTTGTCTGAAGAATGAATAGGATTCCCTTCCGAATGTTGTTTAATTTGCCCCTAATACTAGCGTTGCTGTGATACATGTAAATAGAAGAATCCATTGTATTTGTTTATAAACTTCAGTAATACCTTGATACTTTATGCATGCCAAACGAATATTTTATTAGTATGTGAGTGCTGATAGGTTTTATTTCTAATATTGAGACATTTGCATTCGATAATTTCAATGTAAAATTTTTGAAATTATACAAAATGTACATAAATTTAAATCCTGTTTGAAGTTTTTGGAGTTTACTTAAATAGATCCAGATTAAACAAATAAACATTTTTGGAATACTTACATAAAAATTTGTCAATTGTAATGAAAATATTTCCCTAAATGGGAAATTACTGTAGATCATATCAAACAGGAAATCAAGAAACAATTGACCTTATTGCTCGATGGAAACATAGGAGAACAATGGATCTACTACTTAGTAGTTGCGGCAAGCGTGAATCATATGCACGTTCTGAACAGTTTTTGGGTAATGTTAAAGTAAGCCCATACTTTTGCGTAGAATATACTCACACATAGGAACTAATTGTAAGATTGAAGTGTAGTATATTCATACTGTCTATGCACATAATCAAGAGATTGTGCAAAATAATATTAAAAATTTGAAATGTATTTTATCCTGCTCTATAGGTCAGCATATTTCCAATTGCAGTTACATTTAAACTTTAAACGGAGGCACCTATAATTCAATAGATGCATGTGACATTGATATATAAAGTAAATATGATGTAATATTTTTATATAACCCAAAATATGTATGACATAAAATGTTCTTATTATGTACAAAGGCACGTTAAGATCCAAGGTTTCTGAGTACAAAATATGAATATTTTCTGTAGGATGATATTTCGGGTTTGCTTTGAAATATTTTAAATCATTTCAATGTCACTTGTATCCTTGGGCTTCCAGATATCTCAATTAAAATATAACATGATGGCTCCACATTTTTTGTGAAAGATAGTAATATACACAAGTAAGCGTACTCTAGGGAACTTTGTTTATGTAAGCAAGCATAGAGTACAAGAGATAGTATTCTACAAAATCCGTAATAAAAATATTTACAAGAACAGAAATTATACTTATTGTGGGTCAAAGTACGATTCACGTTGTTCGTGTAGAAATACACCCTGACTAATTTCTGTCCGGAAGCTGGGCGCTATTTTACTCCACGGCAAAAAGATTACAAATTGTTGTTCTAATGTTCTAATGGAATCAGGACACTAAATGACAACAATCGAAATACAATTAAATAAATATTTAACGTTTATCTTAGTTCAATTTCATTTAAATCTCCTTCAATAAATATATTATGGACCCAGTGGTCTCTATTATTAGGATGAATTCTGATAAAATCCCCGAATCATGGGGCTCGATTACTTAGTCCCTACCAAAGAATATGTTAACTTTTTAATGTATTCGTTTGAGTTCATTTAAGTTAGAAGAAAAAGTGTTGGATTGATTTTATTTCCAAACTGTTAATAATATAGAACAACTTGTAAAGTTTAATTTTATTTGCTCCACTTTCAAATTTTAATAACTTAATATATGGATTCGTTTGAGCTCATTCGAGCTCTTTTGAACTGCAAAATTAAGTTTTGGGTTACCATAATTCCCAACATAAACCAAACAATAGTTCGTGAGTCCTTCAGTTTGAGTTCATTAAGGTAACCTAGTCAACAAATGAAGCTTATGCGCGAACAAACGTCTATGTTACATTTCGGCTGTATTGAGAAAAACGGGAGAGAATTTGAAACTTGTCCTCAGAGCGGTGTGGCGCAGAATGATTGCACATAGACTTTTGTTCCATCAACCAACGCACTATTTAAAACGGCTTCTTTTTTGTAGCAGTCATACTAGTAACTGCTATTTTTAAATAGCAGTTAAAATCAGCAGATTAGGAAAAACCTTTCTAAACAGAAGTAGTGTCTCAGCGTAGAATGTCCTGTTAATGCGGGACATTCTCGCCCAGGCGCATTACTCCTTAAACCGCAAATAGATTTGACAAGCGGTTGATTAGCAATTGCCAATTTGGCGTCTTGATAGCATGTTGGAAAGCTAATTCGGAGATCCGGTATCGCATCCTGGCATGGTTATATTTGCATGGTTTTTTTTTAAATATTGGGAAATTTTCATATTAGGAAATTTAATAAAATTAGTGACCAAGGGTTCGTACAGAATATGTATATCTGGTACAGTGTTTTTGTTTATTGCACCCGCAATTAAATCGTGTTTTTTAGGCTTTTGAAAATATGACTTTCTATGTTGAGACGCTAGTTTAAATAGGAGTTTTTTTTTTCAAACTTAAAAACAGTGCAAAAGCACCATTTTAGACTAACTTATATATCTGTTATCTGTCTAGTAGAGTCATAGATTGCCGCCAGGAGTTGATCGAGTAGTTTACTGTATAGTATAACTGTCGGTAAACTATTATATGTAATTGAGGCATATGCGCGTCCATGTTATATTTTGGAGTTACAAAGCAGTGATTCCGCTAGCAGGAGGGAGGAAGAGAGAGAGAGAGAGAGAAGAGAGAAAGTCGATATCTCCACACTTGCAGGATGTATCATTATCGCAAGTGATTCGACTGTATCAGTCAACTGTCGTGTTCGTTTGTGCTGATAAGGGACAAAGAAAATGATGACTCGTTCTGGATAGATAATATTGCCTCCAAGGATGTTCTAATAGAGTATTTGTTTATAGGTATCTAATGCAAAGCGAAAGAGTGAAGTCAAAACAACTTAGCATCGACCAAGACGACGTATGTGATTGGTTAGCAGACAACAACAGAGCTTGGTGCCATCTTTGTTAGCCGAGAACAATGCTTTTGATTGGAGTAAGAGGGCTAACTTAGCGGGATGTAGCTGTAACATTTGTCTCCATATTCTTGGCGAAACCGCATGTCCTTTATTAGAACATCCTTTATCGCCTCAGAATTCGACGCCACAGCCACCTGTTACCGTTGCCGTGAATTAGAGTGAATAGCGTGGTCAATAAATAAAATATCGAACCTGACTTAATCAGTAATTAGTGACCTTTATATAACTTGAAAATGCGTATATGTATAAAGGAAGAAAGAAAGTTACTATTCTAAAATAAACATCTCCAAGTCGAGAATCGAACCTGGGTGACCCGCTAAGCTTTTCGATGACGTAGTAACAACGGTAAGCAGGCATTTACTAGCGGAATCTTTACAGTGTTCTTTATGCAACACTGCTTTATTGAGGGTGAGTCTACATTAGGCCAAATTTCTGTGCGTACACATGTTGGTGAGGGCTGTCTCAGAACGACGAAATCGTCAATCGTTTCTTTCCTGCTCTGGGCTTTGAAAAGATAATATTAGTATAATTACTAACTGCAGAAATTATTATATTTTTTGTCACAATGCACTACAATAGGTTTAATAACACACGAAAAATAAACATCTAAAAGAACCGAAATGATTTATATGTGCTGTCCAATGATCTCTTTCTAAAAGCGATACTGGATACTGCTGCCATTGAAAATGTCATGAATAGATGAAGCACGGAAGCGGAGAGGACACTTAGGGTTTATTTCGTTATAAGCTTGCGTTGTTTGATTTTTCTTGCGATTTGGGTAAATAGCCAATTGAAACACGTGTTACACGTAGAACACGAAATAAAACACGTATTTCAATTGGCTACTACCCTAGTCACAAGCAACGCAAACATTCATGAAAATCAGCCTTTAATCTCGTTTGTCCACTTCCAGTCTAAACCAATATGGACCAAAGTTTCGGTTCTAACTCAATCTTTTCCGCTTGATATCACTGTGCGGCCCTTTTTATGATATAAGTCTTAATTCTTGCAGAAAACGTAAATATTATTTGTAGTATTTTCTGTTATATGCGGAGTATTTTCTATTATATGACTAACTCAACAATTAAGAATTAAATTTAAAAAAAAAAACGGGCCCCACAGCGATGAGCAGCGCATAAAACTGAGAACTGAAAATTTCGTCCACATTGAATTAGGTTGGAAGTGGACAAATGAGTTTAAATATTTGCTCTGATGTATATCTTTTGGCACCAAGCAGCTACTCCAGTATCGGTGCGTAGTGCTTAATGGTGCTGTCTTAATAAATTTGCAATATTGCTGCTAACACTGTTCATAGGTTGCCAGATACTGTATTTACGTTTATTTTATATTCAACCACATATACTCACACAGCATGAAATTTTTTTATACACTTGCAAAACCTTTTAATTATTTCCCAAACAGTTTCTTTTGTGAGAAATGATAGGGAAACAGTTTTTAAAAATATTTTCTTTCATACTGGCAATAATTTTAACGTCACATATATGGGATGGAGTGGAATTCTTTTTTAAATTTATTTTTCTAATAGGAGGGGAAAGTTGCATTATGGTGTGGAAAGTGTGTGTGTGTAAAAAGTAATTGATCTGAGATAACATCTTGAGGGTCCCCATGCAGCTTTTATTTTGAATGCTATTTGATCTTTGCTAAGTACCTTTTCATAGTTCACATCTGGCACCTCGGCTGCAACACTGCCACAACTCGATTTTTTCTGTTTTCAGAAATAAGCGTTTGAAGTTCCCGCAATACATAAGCGTTCGGAAATATTCCAAAGCAACAATGCAAATTGCACTCTTTAGTATTATGATTAGCTTTCGGTGACTGTAGGTAATAAAGATACACTACTGAATGTGTATATTGTGTTTGTATAATACTAAAAAAATCTCGATTTTCAATCTCTGCGATCTGTTTTTCTCTCTCAGGTGAGCAATGGATTCTACTAGAACAGGGCAGATGTTGAAGTGTCGCATTTTGTGGAATCCCAGTGAACTTGCAGAAAACGTGTTACCTACCTACGAAGATGTGATGAAGTACTATAACCAAGTGAAACATGCTTTAGAACCTACAAAACAAGATAAAGATCCTACTGTGGCAGAGGTGCCTGATCCTGTTGCAGAAAATATTAAATGTTTTTGGAAGAAGGCCTCTATTCCAGTTGTGTCACACACTAGAGTGCTCCAGTGGATTAGAGCCTACCATGATAAATACATGAAGCTTCTAAAGCCATTCAAGGGAAGAAAGGACCTGCCAACCTACCAAAAGAAACTTGAAGATTGTCGAACTGATAGCCAAAACAAAATTTTTGATATAGCTGCTTGTAAGTGCGACGATTTCAGTATGTGCCACTGCGATAAAGAAAAGAAGGTCGGTCCCTGCTAAGGAACGCGAATTTCTGATGGATCAGCGATGTGCTCGCAGAATGGCTATTGGTAGTGTCGATATTAAGGAGACTGAAAAAAATCAGAAGAGATTAGCAGGAGGTGTCAAACCCATCCAGTCATTTGAACCCCAACCTTCTTCAAGTAAGGAAGAGGATACAACCGGTGAAACCAGTCATAAAGATGATTTTGTAGACAGTGATTCATCTGGCGAGCGTGGCTTTGAAGAAAGTTAAGAAGAAACATACCAACTTCCAAGAACACCTCTTCAGCGACCCAGAACCATAAAGAAAACATCACAGATGAGGACTCCACTACCCAATTTGGCCTTAGTATCTGACAGGTTTGGTATATCTGATCGAGCTGCAGCAGCAATATCATCGGCTTGATTAGAAGATGTTGGAATATTTGATAAAGGCAATACAACAATACTTATTGATAGAAGAAAAGCGAGAAGAGAGCGAAAGAGGAAAAGAAGTGCACTGACTAAAGAGCAAGAAGGAGCTATCATAGAGGGTATTTGCTTTGATGGAAGAAAAGACAAAACTTTGGCGTCTGAGAACAAAGGAGGAGTTTATCACAAGAGAACTGTAATAGAGGAACACATTACAATTGTCCAGGAGCCAAGATCTCTGTGTCTCAGTCATATATCACCTGAAAAAAGGTCTGCTATTTGTATCAAAAACAGCATAATGAATTTCTTAACAGAAAAAGGAATAGAACTAGAAAATGTGGTCGCTATTGGTTGTGATGGTACCCCAACTAACACTGGGAAAGCAGGAGGTATCATTAGACTTCTAGAAGAGGTATTGGGAAAACCATTACAGTGGTTTATTTGCCAACTATATGCAAATGAACTTACCCTGCAACATTTGTTTCAGCATCTCAATGGATCAACGACAGGGGAAAGAATATTCCATAAATTGCGATATAAAAACATATTTATTTCATACTTCCCACTGTATCGACGCTACTCTATCTTGGCCTTCCGGAAGTGATGTATTCAAGGTGGATTGGTTCCGCTTTAAAGCTTTATATGTTCTGTAGCCTCGATAAAATACGAAATAAAACACATGTTTCAATTGCCTACTCACTCAAATCGCAAGCAACCCAAGCTTTCATGAGAACCAGCCCTAATTTTAGTTCTCAGTGTTTGGCAAGGCTGTGAACACTGATGACAGAAACATTGCAACATAGTTGTGAAAGTTTACAAATCATTTCGGATCTTTTAGATGCTTTTATATGTTTAAACATACTGTACTGCATTGTGCTACAAATATGCTAGCTTGTATACTAAGTATTGACGCGTATGTGTTCTCTTCGTTTCGTTTTCTGTTTTTCAAAGTTCGGAGTAGCAAACAAACGACTGATGATTTCGCCGTTTTAAGACAGTCCTCACACATCGGTAACTGCGCGCAAAGTGAGCGGGTGCGTTGAACTATAGGAGATTTTAGATGAGGTTTATAATTCGATATCTGGATCTAGGTAATACGTACAGTCTTCATTTTTTGGCACAATGCTCCTGAAACCTTTTTGAAGGCTATGGATTATTTACAATATTTGTGGAAACTTTAGTAACGTTATAAAAAATATAAACCCATAACCACATGGAAATTTATAGATTTTTTACAAGAAAGGTTCGATCAGCGAGAAACTTGTTTCCTATAGAAGATAGAAACATACATGCAGCGAGCGAAATGCAAAAGAAGGTCTAACAAATACCCTTATCTGATCGTAATATCTCAATGCACTAAAAAGTTACGCTATGATTAATGAAAGTGCCTTTGTGTACTCCGTGTCACTGTAGAGCCTTGTCCATTTGTGCTCCTGTAAATCGATGAGTGAGTTGTTATTAACGTCTTGCACGAACTAGTGAGCTTCGTAGGAAAGTGAGTAAGAAAGGGAGCTACAGGTTTTGTTAAAGTGGGTTCAGAACCACTCAGTTTAATGGACCTTGGCGGGAATTGAATGCGTGACAACGCGCACAGAAAGCTAACTATTGGGTCACCCCGAGGTCCTGTGGGCCGGTCTTTTATTTCAACATCTCGATTGTTATACATAGTTTCAATTTCAAAATTAGAAAGCACCATTTTGTACTCACTGTCCAGGGACGGCTCTAAAGTTGGTAGGGGCTGAAGCCCCTAAAATTAAAAATAGTCAGTATTCTTTATTTTCTAAATGTGTCATAAATTCGTCAGCGCACTGCTTGTTTTCAATTTAAATATTGTAGCCCTCTGACATTTTGTCCTGCCGCCGTCATTTTCACGGTCACTGAATTGCAGGAACCTACAAACAAAACTGCGATTTGGTAAAATTCTGTAGTATCGAAAATGTAGTTAATGAATGGAAGCTTCCATTTATATGTTCTCATAAATAAGAAAATATTAATGTTAGAGCTCTTCCGAATGCGACAGGTCCTTGAAGGTAAGTTAAAAAACTTTTCTATCCAGAATGATCCTACCTTTTCTGTTTGTCAGTGTAATATTTATATCCCTTGATATCGTAAGAGACTCTCTTCTTCTTCCTCATTTCCCTTCACTTGTACAACTTTGTGTGCAATCTCTGTGTGAATAATATCCTAAACACTTCATTCTCTCTTTATTATCTCACGTATTGCTCGTCTCTCGAGTTCATATATATATAGATCATCATCATCAGTTTTCTCCCGAAAGCAGTAGACGTCTATCTTTCCTATCTTTCCTTCTTATCTCAACATATTATTTATCTTCCGTAACATTACCAAGGAGTTAGAATCATGTTTTTCCTCTTCCTCTCTTACCTTCAACCAGACTTTAGATTGCAGCTTTGCGCAGCCAATGTCCTAACCAGTTTCTTTACATCTTCTTTATTATCTCAGGATTGTTGTTCTCTCGTGTTATGTATACAGCACTTCATCATTTCACATCTTCTGTATCCAGTTGATTTTTTATTCTTTTCCATGCCCATATTTCAAACGCTTCCAATTTTCTTTCCTCAGGCTTTCGCAGAGTCCACATTTGTTCCATGGAACACAATACTCAATACAAAACATTTAATAATGATCTTTCTCAATTCTTTATTTATCGATCAACATAAGAGATTCATTCTTCTCCTTAGTGAGTGCCTGTTAGGTCATCGTTATGGGCTTGTTCTCTTTTGCACATTTCATATCTTAAATTTAGAGGAAACACTTTTTGATATCTAGTAATGGTAGCTACGAGCTAATTTGAAAGGTAAACAGTTAACTTATCAATTAGCTCTAGAAACTGCCAAAGAAGATGCAGTACATAAAAAACTAAGGGGTTTGGCGCAGAAATATTTTGAATATTATAAAAAATATATTGACATGCATATAAAGAGAAATACATATGCATATAAAGAGATTTATATGCAAAAATATTAACTTAGTTGGCAATAATTATAGGCACCTGGAACTTGCGGTCATTTTATCTAAGCTAGTCTGTAGTGTGGGTTACACTATTTCAGCACCAAGACCCTCAATTGTTTCTTCTAAAAGTTATTCAAAATTTTGTTAGTTTCAAAGAAAGCAAAATCAACCCATTTTTCTATTTAAAATTTTGAGGTTTCCTCTGTAACACTATTCCCG
Source organism: Lepisma saccharinum (assembly GCA_022664845.1). NCBI lineage: Eukaryota > Metazoa > Arthropoda > Insecta > Zygentoma > Lepismatidae > Lepisma > Lepisma saccharinum. The sequence continues at coordinate 18,696 of JAGDQP010000179.1, forward strand.
GGACACTAATCTTTTCGAAAAATTTACCTTTTGATTCCCCGTATACAACTTCGTAATTCATTTTAGATTCGAACCTTCGTTTACTTTTCCGTAATCCTGAAAATCCTCTACATTGTATTATTTTTGACCTACTAGTTACAAATGTAGCTACCAAATGAAGAGAAACTTAAAGGAAGTTGTGATTTTCGGTAGTGAGCAAGGGCGCGTGTACTGGGGAAGGGTCTCGAGAGGTATGACAACGCTGACCGCCATAAGCGCCGTTCAGTATATAAATCAGTAAATTTCCTATAGCAGCTAACACTCGGGTGTCAATCTGACAGGGAACTGGAATCAGTGAACTGCACATGCGTGTTACACGTGCACGGGAAATGGAACGGGTAAAGTATCGTCTGCAAGGTCATACCGAGATTACCGACGTGGTGGTGGAGTTGAATCACATTGGTTTATTAAACGGCGTGTACAAGATTTTTCTTCTTATTTTTTAAAATATATTTTTATAAGTTCCTATCTATTATTAGTAATTGCATTTTCGCATTTTTCGTGGTGATGATATAGGCTAGGATGTATAAAAATAAACCAGTCGCTCGGTGTGCAAGAGGGCATGGTGCGTCCGAAGCGAGCTGGACGGCCCCCGGTTAGCGGTGGGCATACGCGTAAGTGCTGTTAACTTCTTCGCGTATACCCTGGGACTAACGTTAACAGCACTTTCGCGTATGCCCACCGTTAAACGAGGGTTGCGCCCCAGCCCGCCCACTGCTAACGCCGCCCAGCTCCCTTTGGACGCACTGTGCCCCCTTACACACAGCGAATTATGCTCTATTATCTCCACGAAAAATGCAAAATATCCATTATTATTAATAGGTATGGACTCTTAAAAATAAATTTAAAAAATAAGAAAAAAATCTCACCCCCAGCCGGGATTCGAACGCGAGTTTTTTATTTAATAAGCCAACGTCTTACCGCTGCTATACCCCTACGACCTTGCAAACAGTGCTGTGTCCGTTGCATTTGCAGTCCACGTATGACAAATGCCGAAGATCGACTACCTTCGGCTACCTTCGCTTTCTGGATCTTTGGGACCGACTGCTACCGCGTTAGTTACATAAAAAATATACATTTAATGTTTAACATTGAAGTATTCACTAAGTTTGTAGTCCAACCACACCAGCGACTAAACTTCTCTGATTAACAAAAAGTGCAACTAACCCAATAAAACTTTGGAAACACTGAGTCGAACCCTGGGCAAAATAATAACATCCTCACAGGAACTCGGCAAACTTCCACTAAAATATAGGTAAGGTTCAACAAATGAAAATACAAGAAACAGCTCAAATTCCCTGAAGATTACTGAGCAACTTATTTAGACTAGAACTCTCTAGAAAATTATATAGTCCCCATGGGACTTTTAATAAATGATGTACATTAATCTTCAAACCTTTGGAATCCCACATACTAACACGTATTTGCTGAAACAGAACAATTTGTTTCAGTAAAAAACAGCTTATTGCCCGAAGCTCATAGTTTAAAAATGTGTAGTAGAAACCAAATACGAGTTACTATAAACTGTTAATATAAGAACGGGGGAACGAAATTCCATCTTTATGCTATTCCATTAAAAATTGGATAAATGCAATTCCACATATAGGTAACACAGTCCTTAGGCAATTCCAGAGGAACTAAACTTCAGACATATGTATTGGAAAGAAAACGAAAGAACAAAGTGACAAATATTCCAAAGAAAACTTTTGTTTATTAATATCAACATAATAGTCAACTTATAAGAGACACGAGGATAAACGACACACTACGGAATCCAAAACATTAGGCTTCGAGGCACTTAAGCTAAAGGAACACCTGCAAACCACAACATCTAAAGCTAGTTGGATTCCTTAGACGCAAAGTTCTTTCAGCTAGAAAAGCTACACAAATAGCTTCCACTGAACATACCATATCAGCCACTTTATAAGAATGTGATGTCCCTACACACAAACAAAAGAGAGCGCTTATAGAGTTCCAGAAAACTGGACTTCGGTCCGCAATGATCAAATTATAATAAGTGACATTGCGGGCTTATTTCAATGGTAAAGTAGAACAGGTGTGCTTATTCCCCTTGTGGTCCAAGCAGTATTTCAACGTGAGTAAAAGGTTAAGTGAAAGATCCCTCATGGCGTAGCACTGGCTGGAAATTCACTTATCTATCTTTACCTCAAACAGACTAGCCAAATTTCAGATCTCTTGTGCACTTAACTTACTTTTGTGAAAATGTCATTTATACCCCTTGGGTTCTGGAGTTCTCATATATGATTTATTGCCTAAAAACAATTTGATCTATTAAATTCTAAATTTCGTTCGATCTCTTTCTTTCTATATAAAGTATAGAATAGATTTCTGTAAATATTTATTCCTGGGCTATTAACGAAAAAGTTTCGTCACTTTCATTAACTCTAATCAATCATTTAAACTGAAATTCGAATGTCGTACACGTACATATCTATGGTTTTCCGTACTCTTAGAAGTAAAGGGCCATACGGTTGTCGCGCAAATCCAATGCGAGCATGAAAATATATGGAGATCGCTAAAATTTAAGCTGCTAAGGGCCGTAGGGAGCGGAGTTAGGGAAGAAGAAACATTGAATGGAGACAAAATTAAAGAAAGGTAGAAATAACGGTGAAAGTGCATATCTTGCAAAGAGGGAAAGAAAGTCAACCAAAAGGAACATACCAACCATAAGAAGGGCATCAAGGACTAGGGAAGTCCATAAACAAAGTTACTATCTGGAATACAGTATTGTCAGCTCAGCAGAAAGTTGAGATAGCGGATATAGCACAAGATAAAGAATAGCTAACACAAAAGACAATAGGGAAGACTGTGGACACATGCGTGAATAGGGTGAATGATAGTTGTGCGTGAATACGGAGAAAAAGAAATAGCGAACAATACTTACACGTTGTGGTTTAGCTCCTATTGACATGAAGGTCACATTCAATGTCTGCTCAACGCACAAACGTTTCTTGCCGTGAGCACAGCGGAGCTGGTCACACGCATCCCTGCAGCATTCCTCTGTAAGTCCTGTTTCGAAGCGTTATTCGAAAGGTGTTTGGAATTGCCCGGGATGTTCAATGGAGTAGCCATATTTCAAGAACGCAAAGCTGATCATCTTTCGGAATCGGTTTGCGGAAAACTGGTAATGAACAAGGGACTGAAGGCAGAGAAAGGTCTCGCGTTGTCACACTCTAATGCTGGATGATAACACCAGTGTATTTGTGATGAACTTCACCATGTTTTTGAATGGACTAAAGAAAAACACATCAGCGGGTTTACAAGGTTTAGTGACCCAGAATGAACATCGCTCTGAGACACATACATGAAAAGTCTGCTCAACAAGGGCAGAAACTGTTTCGTTTTCTGTATATGCTCAACATGGGCGAAGATTGCTTTGCGTTTTGAGCTGATGCCACAGTTCTTATGTACAATTTCCTTTTTTTATCTTATATATGAAGAAATACAACAAGAAAGAAGATTTTGTTATATAAACTTAACAACAGATTTTCAATTGTACAATATTCATTGAACTTATTGAACTTCAGCATATTTCTGGAATTCTTGTGATTGCAACTGTCAGTTTCTGGAGTGACATCAGTGAAGGATAATTTGTAATATTGAACTATGTATCTTTGTCTTTTCCTGTTAATAATGACCTTTATGATGCGTGCATATTCTTTAATAACGCTGTCTTTCACTAATCACAAAATATTTTTATCCTTATAGCTACATACAAAGTATGTATATGTTTCAGAATTTAAACACTGAAGTACCTTATTGGCAATTATTGAGTTTTGAATTTTATTCAAAATTATTCAAATTTAGATAATTTAGGTAATAATACGTGTTAACTGGTGTAAGATACTTTTTGCCACAATAAGTTACTTATCGATTACCTAAACATCTATTCATTAAAATGACTGGAAAATGTATCGAGCAAAATTTGAATTTATATATACAAAATATGTATTTTATTTATCTGTATTTGCTAGATTTTTCCTTCAAAATGAGAAAATGGTACTTTTCAGTGTAGCATTCTGAAAACTTACAGTTAATTCCACAACATATTATTATAAAGTAATTGAAATTACTATATTATCAAAGTGGCAGTTTTGTTGCTATTCGCATAAGATATTCAAATTTGAAGTTAAAAAGCATTAAACGAAGCCATGCTGATTAAAGAAATAGTATTGTTATAACACTGTGATTTGTGAACATGCTGTTATAAGTTCTGTGTTACTATTATAAAAGTTAGCAGATTGTAAAATGTGAAAGTTAGACACAACACACGTAACTTTAAGCTGATAACGACAGAAAGATCAGTCACTTAACAAAAGATTATTGCTCGAATGGTATTCAATGAAATCAAATCAAATATACTTTTCTTATGGCATTTAGATGAGTTTATTTAATTTCAGTAGTAATTATAATTAGGAAAGGCAAAAGTAAATATATTCGTTTAACAAGATAGATGTACAAGTTTTCCTTCTAGCTGTTTATCATGACCGATATAAAGAGGAAACGGAATCCTAGTCTCCTCTTTCCTTCTCCAGAAAACTTTCATCAGTTTTGTTATTTTTAAATTGGATTTTTGTTCATTTAGAGGTACTGGTATCGAATTCAATTAATGAACTCTTCTTCAAATATTCGGGGCAAGATGAGCTACCTCCGTCGTGGCATACAGAAGCAGTATAACTTACCTAATACATGTTCGTTTAGAGGCAAAAGACAGACATGCTCTCCTACCTTGGTGTGTTTAATCAACGAGAAGAATCAGGAGTTCTCCATTTGACTTTTCCTTCTTTATTCAGTTTTTCTTCTAGCTTTACTTTCTCTTCCTTGCGTTTTCATCATCATCTTTCTTTCTCTTTCTCTCTCTCTCCTCTCCGCTCCTCCTTTACAACTTCTGCTCGATTTTGTTCAAATTTTTCTTTTCTGAACAACCCCCACTCCCTGGTTCTCTGCCTCTATTTCCCTTAACAGCTAATGAAGCAAAGCTCTCTAACATCCTGTTTGTAAGAGTCTGCCATTTCCTTACCCAATGGCATCTCGTACACACCATTATCAGAAGTCTTTTATTTTCCTCGTTTTCTCTTCTCTTTGCTCATCATCTTCTATGATTGCACGGAATCTGTAGATGCAGAGGAGGAGGAGGAAAAATAAGAGAGGAGAGGATCAAGAAAAAGCAGCAGAAATTCATGAAAAATAGGAACAATAAGAAAAGGAAAGAATACTTTTCTATTGCGGCTAAATAAACAAGAGTAACATTAAAAGAAGAAAGAATTTCTTCCTTTTTGTATAGAACAAAACAGAAAATGAAAGAAATGACAAACAAAAATCTTCGGAAGAAAGCAACGATCCTGCTAATAATCAAACGACAGAAAAAAAATCCAGACATTCCTTGTGGTTTGTAAAGGTTAACGGTTCTTGGTTACAATCATTTACTTTGGGTTTTAAAGATTTCTAAGGAGATGGATACTTCCTTCTATCATATATTGAGAAGGATACACCAACAAAGACCTACAGAAGGAATAAATTATCTTGCGGGAGTCTCCCATTTACAAGAATGAGTACATTGCTCTTATTTATTATTGAAATAAGTTACGTTAAGAAACTTTTGACGTACACATCCAGACATGGAAACATGTTTCCGGAAACATTGTTTGCAAACTGTTTCCCGGCGTGTTTTTGTGTTTTCTAAATGTTTCCATTGAAATGCTTCCAAAATATTTGCAAACATTTCAGAAAGGTTGGAAAACATTTAGAAAAATATTTCTTAGGGCCTTCAGAAATATGAATATACCGAAATCGGTATGTTGGAATACCGAAAATTCGGTATCACCCATACCAAAATATCGATATACCGAATATACTCAGTGGTAGAGTATTGGCATAGAATTCGGGAGATCGTGGGTTCGATCCCAGCGATAATCCTGACTGAGGTTTTCCCAAGGGTTTTCTTCAGTCACATTAGGCAAATGCCGGGATGACACCTGCAACATAGGCCGTGGCCGACATCTACCTGAATTCTTTTCCCCTCCTCTATCACGGCCTGAGCCTTAGATGCTTAAAGGTCATAAATAAAATTTTAAAAACACAATACCGTCTCTCCTTTCTTTCTTTCTTTCTTTCTTTGGCTAAGGCCGAGATGAGGTAGGCAGAGGATGAGGAAGGTATTGGCGTGGGCCATTCTTAATTTACCATCGCGCCATTGCAGTTGCAGATGCATCATAATAACGAAATTCGAATTCTGAGTTTTTGAACCTGTGACCGAAATCGGAAGAAGCCATACTGCCACTGCGTGATTGTCTTTGTTAATTGACGCTACATGAAGTCGGCGAATCTACAACAACTGTGCTTTCATTATCAGGAAGGGCCCAAACACTACCTGATTAGAGCGGTCGCTCAATGGGTAGAGCGCTCATCTCTAGCGCTTGGGTTCATCGGTTCAAAACCTCCTTGTGCCATGTGAGCTTTGTGGTGAACAAACACCGTGTGCGTGGGTTTGCTCGGGGTCCTCCCGTTTCCTACCACTTTTTTCATTTACCAATCATTCCATCATCATCCATCTGGTCTGACCCTGAGTTGCCTAAAGACTTTCGAAATTATTTTGAAATGAGTCTGTGTGTTAATGTAAATGATTTAATGTTTATTATCAGTATAGTATTCTGTAATATGAATAATTAACTTTGTCTTTCTCATGTCAATTTTGTTTCCTTAGGTGAGATCGCCAACATTTCATTGCTTATCTCTCGTGTAAATATATAGTACACACTGGCAAGGTTAAAAGATTGACATTTGCACCCATTTGATGCCGACCGGGTGGTTGTCAATTTTCCGGCATTAAGTTCAATGTTTACCTAACACAAGGTTCTTGTGAAAAAAGGATTACATCTATTATTTCGAACTGCACGGCTGCAGAGCAAAGTGCTCAATACAATTCTTAAAATGTATGGGGTGTCTTAACTTCGTAACCAGCTACTGGGCCTGAAAGAGTGGTAAGGGGTGAGGACTAGTATATATACACAGAGAACTGACGTGCTGCTGTGGTGTAATGGGCAGCATACCCGGACGGCAACTGGGAGATCTGGTTTCGAGTCCCGGTCGTGGCGGTTGCCGATGTTTCTGTATTAATTTCAATGTGTACCTAACACAAGGTTCTTGTGAAAAAAGGAATTACAACTCTAAATATAGATGAGTACACCTAAAATTATACTATGTTTTGCATATGAACCGGAATTTCGGGGGAGGGGGACCAACCACCTAAATACATACGTCAATATCGCTCACTATCATTGTTTGTCGGTATTTCGATATTGTTCGGTATTCGGTATATTGATATGGTTTGGTATATCGGTATTGTAACGATCATTTTGTGGATTCTTTCCCCGAGCAATGTAAAAGTTTAGTTTGTTATGGCAATTTAAAATGACGATCATCTGGGAAACAAGAGAGTCGCATAATGGCAAAATTCAGAACTTCAACTTTGAAGAAGGAGTAGTTGGCCTTTAGCCGCCATTCAGGATTTTGGTGAAGTAGGTGAAATACGTTAAAGTAGGCGAAGCAGGTGTGGTGTGCTTCGTACTTATTAAGATATACATATTATCGAATTTGGTGTATCCTCATGAACGTAGGATTACTGCTACGAAGTGTGCCCATATATCCTGAGGTATAGATACGGCTATTATTGATTTGCTTCAGTTCGTATTTGCGTCGGAATAAGGATGATTTGAGTTTCGCCGGCTTTAAAGGTGAGTTTGTTTCAAGTAGGAATTCTAGTAGCGTTGATGTGTATTTCAAGTATGGAATTTTGAACCTTCGAGCGTTACAGATAGTACTCTTCAAGTAATTATATTCAAAGTAATCGAGAACAGTTTAACGTGTTATTCTATGCTAGAAACTGTAGTACGTGTAATTTCCAAATTTAGGTGCGTGAGTTTGTCCGAGAACTTACATTTGATTTTTCATACGTGGATATTGAGTGAGTTAATTTGCATAAAGTTTATTTGGTTATTATATCAGCGAATTAGGATAGCTGAGCGATATGTAATTAAATATTTCCTCGAGTATAATTTTCGTGAATTGGGAAAATTTGAAAGTTCATGTTAGTAAGACCACGTGGAAGATTGGGTCTCTTTGTGTTGCTAAATTTCAGTATATTTCTCGAATATTGCTTTGTAAATTTTCGTTTGATATTGTCAATCCATGCTTTAATTCTGGTTACAGTTTTCATTACGATTTGGTGAGATTTAACGAGACCGGCGTGAGGGAGTTTGGACCTACGTCGGGAACACGTGTTTGCGCTACCGAGGTCCGCCATTTCGTGATTCAACTTCTGACACAGTTCATTAATTGTCTTTGTATGATTTTTTCAAAGCGGAATTTGTTTCACGAATAAATGGATACAATTCTATGCAGGCATTCCTGGAGGAAATTAAATATTTGAGTAATATGTGGAAAGATGCCAAGGTTATATATTTCTTTGAATTGACAATGGATATTTACGACGAACTGTATATTAATGTATTTTTCAATATATTCATATTTGTAACAACACAGTCTACGTGTCGAATTTAAATCTAAATAAGAGAGATTATTTCGTTCCGATTTTCGGAACTGTTATATATCTGTATACCATTTTTGTTATGTTCATTACATATTTTATGCAAATTTATTTATGGATTTCAATTCAGTGTATTGATATCTATAACTTTACCCCTAGCGAGAGAAACTTAGTGTGGGGTCTAGCCTACGGGTCCCGTCTATGTGACAACTCACTAGATTTGTTTCTGTGCTGTATGAAGCTTTCTGTAATCTAGCAAGAGAGGACTTGTTCGCAAGAAATCCTTGAATATAGAAGGTGCCATCCAGCAGAGGGGTGAATTGAAGGAGGGTTTCTTACAGTATGTCGGTATATTTGGTATTTCGGTATAATCGGTATTATGGTATTTTTGGTAGTATCGGTTTTTCGGTATTATCGTTGTTTCGGTATTATCGGTATTATCAGTATGTCTGTATTCTGGTATATTAATAATTGTCGGTATGAAATCTCAGTACCGAACACCCCTACACTTTCTGATGTTTCCAGAGAAAGAAACAATGTTTCTTGTTTCCCATTTGAAATGGAAAACAGGAAATATTGTTTGCGAGCACTTGAGAAACATTCTGTACCAAACCTCGGTTTATGGAGGTAAACCGTCTCCAAACTGATGTAGAATCATAATGATGACCTCAAATAGTAAATAAGAAATTAAATTACAGAAGTTATAAGTTGTGTTAGCGTACTCGAACTAGATGAGGCATGGGATGGGTACAAAGTTGTACCTTTTTGCAGGCTCTTGTTCGTGTAAACTGTAGAGTTTATTCGGGATCAATGAAGAAACGACACCACATCTCCTTTCCCAACTGATGAACATGCATGATGTGAGCTACCGACGAGTAGCAAGTAAATTACAGCAGCGTTTCGCAAACTGTGGTGCTTGATGTTTGCCCTAGTTGTCCTCTCAGTCCAGGTCATAAGTAAACAGATCATAATGACAAATATCCGTTTTTGTTATGATTCTGCCCACACTAGGGTGAATATGCGTAGGAGAACATAGTGACAGTACAGTCTGATGAACTCAAGTAATCGAAATATTGGCCTAGATTAAAATAAGCAGACCACCACAGGATGGGGAAGATGTTGTTGGAAAGTGGTCGGTCGGGTGCTAGTGTGTAGGTATCATTCCGGCATTTGTCTGGTGTGGCTGAGGGGAGAACCCTGGAAAAGTCAGAATGGGCGGCCGCTACGATCGTTTCCAGGACCTCCCGATTGCTCTACCGAGCTACGGTCTCTCGGTAGAATATACACTACGGTCTTTCGTTAATTATAATGAATAGGTTACTAATTAAACGAAATACGGTCTTCGTTTATGCACTGAATATAAACGTTCCTCACGAGCATGTGAGGAACCAAAGTCTTAATTTTAAATCTACATTGTCATACAGTGTACGGTTTCTTACTTTGAGAAATCGTAACTGACCATTTTCTATGAATCTAAGTGTACCTTTAAATTGGACACATATGATTAGTCGTTGTATTTTCTTTCCTTAGAGACTTCCACCTTGGCTTCTGTGTAAGCTTGACGTGACAAGGTCTCATGTACATCAATATACGTTTAGTACCTGCGGTGACGATAATTTCCACTTCTTTCTTCTATGATACTAATTTATTTTTTACCTACATATAGCATTAAATTATAATCATATAAACACAGGTTGAATTATGTTGAAACATACCTTACTTTAAATGCAATTTTTTAAGAGAAATATTCGAATCCGCTTGTGTTTGTGATTACAATACAACGCTATGTAGGCGAAAAGTCACAAATAAGTGTCACCGACGAAGCTAATGGAAATAGTAGTCACCGCACGTACTGAACGTATATTGATGTACACGAGACCTTGTCACGTCAAGTTTGCACGCTTGAATCAACCTTGAATCAAGCTTGAATTACTGTTTGCATTAAGCTTGACGTGAAGTTTGAATCATACTTAATTACTGTTTGATTCAAGCTTGATATCAAACTTGATTCAACTTCATATTCAACCTTGAATCAAGCTTGACGTTAAGCCTGAATACTACTTGATTCAAGCTTGACGTCAAGCTTGAATAAACCTCATCTTCAATCCTGATTCAAGCTTGATGTTAAGGTTGAATCAAAGCTTGATGTGCGTAAACTAGCGTGCTTGATTCAAACTTTATTCCACTTTTTCGGCTTAACACAAGCTTGATTCAAGCTTGTTGACTTGACGATTCAAGGCTGATTCAAGCTTGTTGACTTGACGATTCAAGGCTGATTCAAGCTTGATTCAAGGGTAAAATGCTATGTGGGAATAGATTCCACCAACGCCTTTTCCTACGTTCATGCAACATGACATCAATCACGATATATGACGCACAGCCTACCGCCACGCCCTCCTCGGAAAACATCTTTAGTTCCACTAACAGGTTTGGACGCGATACATCTTAGCAACTAGGGTGTATCGCTGTCGCAATTTTAAACGGAAGTTGAGTCAACAATACATCACTACTAGCTTGTTATGTAACACGTGAACTGTAAATACAACTTCAGAAACACATTCTGCCAGGATGCCTCGGTAGCCTGGTGATTAAGGCGTCGGCTTATTAAACGAAGAAACCCGGCTTCGAGTCCCTTCAGGGTTAACACTTTTTTCTTTCAAAATATATTTTCATATGTTTATATGTATTATTAATAATTGTTTTCTTGCACTTTTCGTAGATTATCTTAAATTAGTGACCATACGAACGTGTAGGTTAGGTAAGGTTAGGTGCGGTAATATATCTTTACACTCTTTGTTCTTGACGCAACTTCCGTTCAAAACTCCGACAGCGATATGCTCGTCTTAGCAACTTGTTTCGAAAACATTGTTTCTGAAATATGTTTCCATGTTTTCCAAATGTTTCACAAATGTCAGCCAAATGTTTGCAAATATTTAGAAAACATGAAAATTTTTTTGCAAACAATGTTTTCGGAAACATGTTTCCATGTCTGGACGTGGCTTCAGATTACAAGCGAAACTTGCAACAACAAGTGTATATACTATTTAGTATGATTCATTACAAGATATTTGTGTATACGATAGGAAATACTTATAACAAAATTTTGTTTATGTACCGGTACTTGAAATAAAAAAAAATATATTATGTACGTATTGAAAGCCACAACCAATCTAACAAAGTAACAAGTATACAGAAAAGACGACTTCAAAATTATTTTAGTTTTCTTCTGATTCATTTCCTTTCTTCTATACTTTAAAACACTAGAATCATACAAAGTCTCTTTTTAAATGAATTGGAATCTTTGATCTAATGCCTTGGTGCACAAAATTTGTCGGCCAAGGAAGGAGGTGTAATATCCCTCGTGAACTATAATTGTTGTTGTTGTTATTCTGTATGCACTGAAGAACATGGTTCTTTGTTAATCCATTCCAGGTTGAACGATCGACCTTAATGGATATTTTTGTAGTTGATTAAAGATGGACTGCCAAGTCAAGAAGAAGGACAATAACAGCAGCATACACCCAGGGCATTATGTTGTTTGAGTTTGATCGAGGTGTCCAGTCTCGGAGTTCACCAAAAGCATTTGTGCAGTGTATAACGACAACGCCATTAGTGAAAGGAGTCCCCACAGATGATATGCACGTTTCAAGAAGGAATAGTTCGATATGAAATACGCTCCACTGTCTAGACAGAAACACCTATCATACACAAGGAAATACTGTTGTACAGCGTTTTCTAGAAGAAACACCCTGATAAAGAAATCTCAAAATTAATTTTCTCTTCATTCCACAGGCAAAACAAAAGCAATTTTTGAAAGAACAATTATTATTATAATCTTAATTCTTGTAATGTTAATTTGCTTTTCGTTTTACAAATTTGTATCCGATACCATCAGGAAAGCAATGGGGGACCGAAAGTTGACTGTTGTACAGAACAAGGAGGTCGTCACTTATGTTTATTGAGTGCAAGTCAGCAGTTAGAGTACAACGAAAATTCCGACACGAGTACCAATGTGCATGGGGACCAGATCCAAAATTATTTAAGCGATATACCCTATAAAGCAGTTTAACGAGATAAGTAACGTGCAAGGCCACCCTAAAAATCGCATGCAAAACGCAGTGAGAATGCCGGCTCGTATTGCAAAATGCGTTAAGCTGTCGCCAAGAGTCCAAGATAAAAATAAGTTGAGACTGGCATATCGGTGACAACAGTGTGGCGTATTTTGAGAAAAGATTTACACATATTTCTGTGATGAAGTGCAGCCTTCAGACATTTACAAACTTCCGCAAAAAAAACGTTTTTGAGTTTTGTAAATGACTTTTCAAACTGAAACAAACAGCAACTCGAGGTATAGATAATCTTTCGTGCAACGGCAATGCATATTTTCACTTAACAAGAGAAGTTAAACAAGCAAAATATCCATTTATGGGCTCTGAGAAACTCTCACAAAACCATCCAGTCTCCCTTACATCCTCAAGAACTGTTGCTGTGAAGTGCTGTATCCAAAAGAAAGTGACTGGAACATATGTTTTTGATGGTTAAGTTGCTTCCGAAAATTACCTAGAGTTGAATATTTTCCTTCTGCCAACTTTACGACTAAAAGCGTGTTCGTATGTGCGTTCAATGGTTTCAGCACACCACAGAAGAGGATCTCATATTTCTGCACCGCCATTTCAATGGACGCGTGATCTCCCATCGTTTTCACAATTTCTTCGATACTGGCTTAAAATGGTCGCCCTCCAGTCCCGAACTAAAGCTATGCATGCAACTTCTTCCATTAGCACTCTTTTAAAGCAATAAACCTTTAAACAAGCATCAAGGACACTAGACGAAGTGAGATTGAAGCTCAAACAATCGTCACCCATGAAAAGCTGAATCGAGATTTTGACAATATGTGCATTTGACATACGCGGTGAACACTTGAACACTTGCAAAAAGTTTGAAATATGTTCTTTCGAAAACTATGTTTGTCCCTCCTCCCTAGTGAAATTTGGTCTCATCAAATTATAACTACTGCAATCATAATTTGGTGTTCGATAAACCCTAGGGAAAATTCTCTACAGTACGTGGAAAGACAGTAGAAGCTAATGAAGCGAGTGTTATTTGTGATGAGAAAGGTAAATAATGATACAAATCTAACTGTGCTAAAATTACTAAGATAAAGTACGACAAATTTCAAAGATACACTAGAAATCAGTGTAATTGTGGAAGAGATAGCCGTAAACTAAAGGCATAAATAATAATACTAGAAATATTCAATAATATTTTAGACAATTTTGGGGAAGAATGTATGGAAAAGGTTAGTTCTATAAAGTTGGAAGAAATTAGAAAAGAAAATGGGGAGCTTAAAAGTGCTGTTAAATTCAAAGATAAAATCACTGACGAATTAGAGTAGAGTGTTGAATACGTTAAGAATGAAAATAATTGTCTATCCAATAGAAGAGCGAATAAATGTGAAATAGAATAAATGCAACATCATAGAATGAATATTTTAGAATTCAAGAAATACATGATACAACTGAAAACTGTATCGATGTAACTAAATTTATATAGTAACTGCTCCCGATGTGAAACTTAAAAAGCGGTTACATACAGTTAATCGACATCCATCTTGAAATTAGAACGCGGAGAAATTAAAGTTGGTTAAATTGCAACATTGTTTTAAATTGCTTAACTCTTTCTTTTTCGTTCTGAACACTAACTTTACAATTGTGTAGTCATAGTATATTTTCTTTGAAAACTTATGGTGTGAGCTTATGCTGGCTTGATCTGTCTTGCATGTACTTTCTATTTTACATTTCATTGTGTAATAATTTTATATTAATTAATAGAAAAAATGCTCATATCTCTATATTTTTGTTTTTTGGCGCAGAAATGTGCAAATAAATATGAACGTCATTTTGATTCAAAATTCTACATGTTCAAGACCTGTTTTATTGTTAAAAAAAAATATTACCATTATTATAATTATTCCTTGAAATTCCTTTTCTTATATTTCTTTTCTTATTATATTTTAAATTATTTTTAGATTTAGAACTTAAAGATTTTTCTAATATATTTTCTGTTCTCTGAAAATTTCTGAGCGTCTTGTATCTACGTCATTATTTTTCCACTGAAAGAAGAGAGGAAAAATATAATGGGACTCTGTCTTTAATTCAAGGCAACCTCGAAGTACTGTATGTATAATGCAAGAGAGAGCAATAAAAAAAAATATTCAAGATGCAACTGTCATGACTGTCTCGAGCAAATGACTAACCAACAGATAATCGTTAAAAAATATCAACATTTTCTGTGGCATTATGTGGATAAAATTAAACATTGGCAAAATAAGACAAAGTAACTATGTATATAAAATGGAGTAACTAGATATTGTTTTACGTAATTGGAATACATTTTCTGGTACTTCGAAATCGTCACTGGTATATATATTTATGTATTTGTTCGTTTCTAAATATATTTTACAAAAGAAAGAATTAAGAATTTCTAGCAATATGATAAATCAATAAAACATGTAGAGTTTATCATATAAATAGAATTATACTTTTAAAACGGAATACATAGGAAACGTTTTATAGAATTATAGTTGATCCAAATGTCACTATACAGTACCTTCATCTGGAGTGACTTCGGACACTTTTTTTTTAAATTTACAGTCTTAATATTAATAGTACTGCAACCAAAATTATATTTTAAAATATCTATGATTTACGTATGAGTTAGCATATTAATAAAAGCGTACATATTATTTCAACAACGATTTAAAAAATAAAAAACAAAGTTCGAAGTTGCCCTATAGTGTGGGGCGAATTCGGACACAAGGAACTTTCCGTTTATTTCAATGTATGTCATGTAACAGAGGTGTCATCGGACAAATTTCAATGATTATAATATAATTATATTATATTATACCGTTTCTGTGTATTTAAAAATGAATAGTGTCATACATATTTAATAAGGTTTTATGTGTTTATTTTCTATTTCATGTGTTCATTATTTTATTTTATTTTTAACAATACGTGCATTTATTAAATTCACTTACAGGTTACGTTCATGACACAAAAAGAAAATACATATACTGCTGCAAGTCACAAAATTAAACAAAAATTAAACAAACGAAAGGTTTGCAACCATTCGAGTCTGGGGCATTTATTCTTGAATCTTTTTTCGATTCTGCCAATTCTATTCAGTTAGCTCTTAACTAAGAGCTGCTGACCTGTTGTTCTAAGTGGGAAACCTCATTCAGCACATTTCAAAGTTCGAGCACAATATTTCTTTTCTCCTCATCTGTCAGAGATTTCTGACCCCCCATGATGACCTAGATGTTTCTTTTTAACCTTGTCAGAGTACTTTTTGGTATCTTATATTGATTGGCAGCTTGCTTAATCGTAATTTTCCCTGCAGAAGCAGCACAAATAGCTTTCTGCAGATTGTCATTGCTACAATGTTGATAAGACCACCCTCCTACAATCTTCTTGTATATTTGAACCATGTCCAAAGTCGCCCCACGTTTCGCTAAAAGTTTCAATAAAGAAACTTTGTGTCTCGTCGGTAACGACTGACAGAGAAGTGACATCGGTGTTCTTTTTTAACAACAGATAGGTCTACGAATTTAGACGTTCAAAATATGCCGCCACCTGACGAACCCTTCTGTATAGAGAGATTTTGACGCCACCGCTCAAAAATTGAAAGAAAAATAATAAATACGCGAGACAACAACGACAGATTGTTTCACTCACATTGCGACAATTGACTGAAAAACAATTGTACCTTGAGACCACAGGCCTACAAAATATAAGTTTAAACTTTGTTACTTCTTCAAAGCATTCCGACAACAGTAAACAACATTCCAAAACTAAGCCGAAGTCCGTGTCCGAAGCCGAAGTCACCCCAGATGACCGAAGTTATTTACAACAATGATCAAGAAAGTCAACTATAGCTTAGGCCTTTAACACTTCTTATAGTTAGGAATATATACCTCAGAGAAAGAAATAGGGAAGGTACCAGACCGGCATTCGCTTGATAACACTAAAATATCCCGTGAAACCTCAGTCCTGGTAACAAGCAGAAAAACTGTACACACGTACTACACTAGTGTCGATACGTAAATAGCAGATGGTGGGTTTTCAAAATGTAATATAAGCATAGATTAATATTATTATTTTGCATAACGTAGTTACAATCGTTCATAGTTACTGCTTTTTAAAAATTTAAAGTACATATCCAAGACACAGCATGTTTTAGCCATTTTACACTAGGATACAACATAGAAAAATAGAAAAAAAATAACAAAAGCAGAAGAACTATAATCTGAACAGAAACAAATATAATAGATATAAGATAATACAATAATATTAAGAGTTTCATAAAGGTAGTTTTGGGAAGGTAAGTTCAGGAGGGTTGGTTAGTAAGTTATAACATACGGGAAGTCTGTTTGGAAATGATTTCTTTTCTAAAGATAGCCTAGGAGTTCTAGTGAAAAAGTAGTTAATGCACCTGCCATTACCTCTCGAAATACGTAATTGAAACAAAAAGAGATAATTTGTGCGGTCTTAATCATTCATTATATTATAAAGAAATCTAAGATCGGAGGGTTTACAGCGAGTAGGAAGGTGTGACTAAATTGTGCAATATTGTAGTATCTTACACTAAATACAATGGTTGATAATAGATCTTGAAAAGTCTATTTTTTTTTTTTTTTTTTACAGAAAACTTAACTGATTTTCTTGGTTTTCGTGAACTTGCCGCATAGACACAATTTCAATAATTAATTTTCATTGAGAATTTGCCCCTCACGTGCAAGGAAATATCCACGTTAAACTTGGTTTCATCCAGATCTTAAATCATTCATACTGAGAATTCCTTTATGTTTCTTTAGACAGGCAGCACTTGCTCTGGATATGCATTTTCAACAAATCTTATATTCCGAGTTATTTCTCGACAGAAGGTATACTACAGTGTGAGAACAACTGTAGCCTAAATTACTCTAAAATAAATAAATAGGTTTTCAAATTGAATGATTTGTCTTGGGAGATTTGCCTATAGTATTATAAATCTTAAGTCAGAAATTTTCAGTGGGATAATTTGCGGTTCATCCGAAGTATAACTTTACTCCTATATGTATGACTATTTTAACTTTTTTCTAATAATGACGGGATCCTGAAAAGTCAACTTTAACATTTAAATAATATTTTTCATTGTTTGAAAACAAATCAAAATAAATACAACATGATTTATTAAGTACAATTATATAAAATTTTAGAGTAGATTTCTGAATGTAGAGAAGTGTTCTAGTGAAAAGTGCGAGAAATAATTCCGAATATCTTTCTAAAATAACCCTAAAGCACAAACACCTAATAAATAAATAAAAACTGAGAATTTACTGATGTAGTATTTAGAAGAAACATAAAACATTTATAGTTCCTTCAAGATTGAGTTCTTCTCATTGAGAATTATGAAAGAGAAATTATTTAACGATTCGTTTTCTTGCTCGTACCCTCGGTTTCTTATATTCTACGATGATTCCATTTCTCTTTTCTCACAAACAACGTTTCTAAAATTTACTTTTTCTCGCAACGGAACCTTCCAGAAAAGAAATTACTAATGGAAAAGAGACTCCCTTCAGCCTTCCCAATTAATGAAAATTCTCGAAAATGTGTTCTTTTCCCTCGTGTAATAAAAAGTCTTTGACCGAAGCTCTACAATCGAATAATTATTAGGATCAAAGAATTGATTTGAATATATTACGTTTCCTTTCCCTAATGGGAAGAGTCATTATTTTCTAGTTAAAGACAATAAAAAGTTTCTGTTCTTACTGATAAAATACTAAGTGGGGTTATTAAGTGAATAATACACTTATAAAGATCCAGTACTATTTTCTTGGCTGTAGGGATATGTCGTGTTAAGAATCGTGTGGAGTAATAACTATGAAAAGTTCTGGATCAGACTCATGTTTCATATCATTGTTTCACGTATAACGTAAATTATTTCCGATATATTATATCTTGTTTCCCCTTTGAGTAACTACAGCAATTTCAGAGCGACAGTTATATATAAAAAATACCTTAATTTACAATCTGAACCCAGAAGTATAAATTATAACGAATACACTGAAAATCTTCTGGTACAAAAAGCACAAAAACTTCACAAAGAATAAAATTTGTATGAACACATGTGAACTTTATGTGAACCTACAGAAAAAATGTTAGTTTTCTTTGTATGCTCAATGTGTCTTTTTATTGACTTATTACCCTTATAGTCCGGTGCAATTAGACCAAATATGGCCCTAACCCGGAATTTTATAATAACAAGCTGAAAATTGGTGAAAATGTTCAGAATATTGTCCTAAACAACATACTCAAAGTCCCAAAAAATCCCGCTTGGGGAAACTGAGATATGACGTCATCAACATGGCCGCCGACCGAATTTAACTTTTAAATTTTAAAGCTATGTATCTTCTCGACATTTTAACATAGAGACTTCGTTCTTGTTTCATTTTCATAGAAAATATTACCAAATGTTATTCATAGCTAGTGTCTATCATATACAACCGCCATCTTTAAAAATGGCGCCTAGATTTGAAAGGAATGTATATTCTTAATGTTTGTTGTCACATTTAACTGTGAATAACTTTGAAACGAATACGAATATGGGAAAACGTCCCGAAATAATCGTTATTCGCCTTTTCAAGAGCTTTCCAACGAGCTCAATATCATTCTTGTATCTCTAAAACTGATGGAGCTAGTCGATTTTATGTGCACCAAGTAGTGATCAGCATCCATAATTTATTGCAACACTCTACCTTTTGGTCAGTAGATGGCGCCACAGCGTAAACTCTTGTTAACTAACAATAACAGCAAACCTCAGTCTGCGCTGGATTTGAATTATCTTACTGATATGAATTGAGATGGAGTCCGTTCAACAGTGCATTTTATGCAATGGAACTAAAAGTGGTGATACGGTGGTAGTAAAAAGAGGTATTGACATGTTACGTCGATTTAGTGATGCAAGAGAGGACAACATTCGTGCGCTAATCGGTAATAGTGAGAGTGTTCAAGTTCATGTGAACTGTCGGAAAGAGTATACTCGCCGTGTTCCTGTACCGACCACGGACGAAGGTGAACTACCTGTGAAAAGAAGTGCACGCTCATCTCTTCTAAACTTCGACTTCAAACGGCAATGTCTGTTTTGTGAGAAAGATATTTGTACAACAGACGAAGTCAGGCACCCGAACCGACAAACATCTTATAGTGTTGTTGCAACGTTACATGTAATCGAGTCGGTGCGTTCGATGGCATTAAGACGTGCCGATGAATGGGGGGGGGGGAGTATTAGTTAGAATTAATACCGAGATTGACCTTGTCGCTGCAGAAGCCCGCTACCATAGACAGTGCTACTCACATTTCAATCGTCCAGGTTCTTCTTTACCAGGTCAAAGATCACATTCAGGGCGACCTGAAGACTCCAATAAATCGCACGCATTTCAGAAATTATGTGAGTATTTGGACAGTACTGATGGATGACAGTATTCCCTCCAGTAACTCTGTGAAATAATGAAAATCTTGTCCGACAGACGAGCTCTACACGGCGAAGCACTTAAAGAAGAAGCTTCAGAGACACTTTGGTGAAAACATTGTCAATGCCGAACGGGTAGGGAAGAGTAGTGTTGTATGCTTTTCTGGGTTAGCCCATAAACTTCTGACTGATAATTGGTACACTGCAAAACAAACCAACGAAAGGGAGGAAAGCATGAGGATTGTAGAAATGGCAGCCAAAGTTATTCGTCGGGATATTCGTACTCGAGTGTACGAATGTGACAGTTATCGAACAGTAGAGCAAATTGCTTCTGGAAATGAAGAATTAATTCCGGAGACGCTTACAGCCTTCATGAACCTTCTTATCCGAACTCGCAAACCCATTGACGAGGATAAAACAAACAAAAGAAAAGGTGTTACTATAGCACATGCAATTATTGCTTCCATTCATCCACTTGCGTTTATCTCACCTTTGCAGCTCGGCCTAAGCGTATACCTTCACCGACGTCATGGCTCTAAAGTTCTTGTAGATGTGTTGTCAAAACTAGGGTTATGTGCAACTTACAAGGAGACTGTCAAATTTGAGAATTTAGTTGCTATAAACGCCCCGCCCTCAGTAGATAACAATGGATACGTTCAGTTTGTGTTTGACAACGCTGACCACAACATCAACACTTTGGATGGACATGGAACTTTCCACGCTATGCGCGGCATCAGATGCATCACACCAGCAGGACCCGTACATACGAGCAGTTTTGTACCGAAGATTGATTCTTCTGCAGACTCCAGTTTGGAATCGTTAGGCTTCTGGACGGTAATGAGCTATCAGCGACCTTTGAAGGCACGATCGTATATTTTTCAGGTGGAGGATATCAGCGCAGCTCTACCACAACCACAATGTGCCAAAGATGCTAGATTGGTTGATCTGTCCTGGATGTTGGGATACATACTGAAAGAAACATCAAGTCCTAGTTGGAGTGGATATATGGATGCTATGACTACAACTAGTACTAAGGAGTACGACACATCAGCTGTGTTGCCTCTACCTTTTGTAAATCTTTCCCCAGGAAATCCAAGTACAATTTACACTTGCTTCATGACCGCAACGAAGCAATGCATATAATAAATAAAAAGTCTTGTGTGGTGACATTCGATCAGCCACTCTACACTAAAGCCATAGACATAGTTCTAGCCGTAGGAGAAGACAGCCCCCTCTCGTGTGTGATTGTGCGTCTTAGTGGCTTTCACTTACTTATGTCATTTCTTGGTGCCGTTGGAACCATTATGGCCGGTAGCAGTTTGGAAGAGCTATGGGAGACCATCTACGCGAAGAACACAGTACACCACATGATGACCGGGAAGGCATATGCTCGAGCCATCCGTGCGCATTTTCTGACGCAGGTTTCGATTGCAAACTTATTACTAACAAATGATGTGGAAGTAGATGCAGATCTTACTCAAAGACTTAAAAGTGTGCACTCAGATGCACTTCGAGGTGAGCTGTCACTTGAAAATATAAGCACATCTCAATGTCTACTGGACATTCAAAGCATGTTAAATGAAACTTTACACAAATATCTTTAACGAATCGAACCGGCAAACTATGGGCGCAATACTTCAAATTAGTTAACATTATGCGTTTTTTCATTAGAGCAGAACGCTCTGGCGATTGGTATCTTCACATTTATAGTGTCCAGTGTATGATTCCCTTCTTGCACGCTGCTGACCACTTTAATTATGCGAAGTCCGCTCACATGTACTTGCAGCAAATGCTGCAATTAGAAACAATCATGACCCCTGAGGAATTCCACAAATTCGTGAATCATGGGTACTTCACAATTCGAAGAACCAAAAAAATTTGGTCAGGTATATGGATGGACATGACAATTGAACAAGTGCTAATGCGTACAATGAAAACTGCAGGTTGATTAACGCACGGACGAGGAATGACTGAAAATGTGGTTGCGCGCTGGGTGAGTGCCATGCCTACTTCAGCCCAGGTTGTAGACGCAGTCGAAAACTTCACTGGTGCTTTCTCTAGAACATCCGAACAACACGTGGAACTGAGGGAATCTCGTAAAGTAAGGGATCATAAGGATCTTCGAGAGATGATGGCCTGGTTGCACTCGCAAAATCCCTTTAAAACCTCGTCCAATTTTCTAGTGTCCATTGCTACGGGATTAGTTGGTGATGATAGTGTGAACTGTGATGAAGCCTAAGATCGAAGATCGAGGTGTAGCTGCGATGAAATCAATTGTGGGTCAACGTTACAGTGACGTGCATCTTAGGCGAAAAGACAAAGTCCGATCACTTGCAAGTGTGGCAAAAACTATAAAATTTAAAGGAAGAGATGTAGAAGTGAACCCAAACCAACTTTTTCATCGTATCTTGTGTGTCGTGCGAAGCGAGGAAGAACTGGCCGAATATTTGAAATACGAATTGACTGCAAGACCACCTGTCCTTTTCGATGGTGTTTCAATGCGGAAAGGCAAAAAATCAACATTGACTGCTGTTTTAGAGGAACTTGCACCTTGCGACAGCACATTACCAACAGATCCCGTATATACAATCGATGGAGGTTTCTTATTGCATCGTGTGATTTGGATGCGTCCGGCTAACTTTCGTCAGATTTGTCTCCAGTACGTCAAGTACATTCCGCAACACTACGGGCACCGAGTTAATGTCGTTTTCGATGGATACTCAGGTCCAACTACGAAAGATGCAGAGCATGAGAGGCGAAGGACTAAGGGATCAGCGACGGAGACATTAATCGACGATCTAAATGCACCTGTTGTGTCCCAAGGACTTTTTTTGGAAAACGCCTCCAACAAAAGAAGATTTATAAACCTTCTAACGAAACATCTTCAGTCTGCGGGTATTAACGTTCTTCAATCTTCCGCTGACGCAGACCTCTTGGCGGTTTCAACAACAGTGAACGCAGCAAGAACAGGAGTAGCGTCAGTTCTTGTGGGAGAGGATACGGATTTGTTAGTCCTTTTGGCTGCACAAGCTGATGTAGGCACTGATGTTTGGATGCTAATTCCTGGGAAAAATCAAAATCCTCACAAAGTGTATAATAGTAAAAAACTTCAAGCTGGTCTCGGAGAAGTTCTTCCTAATATTCTCACACGCAACAGGGTGTGATACAACTTCCGCGCTGTTTAAGAAGGGGAAAAACGTAGCCTTCAAAAAGTTTCGAAAAAAAACCTCTATTTTAAGGGAACGTGTCAGTGTGTTTAACAGGTCAGACGCAACTCACGAAGAAATTGCAAGTGCTGGAGCATCATTTCTTCTCGATTTATACGGCTACGATATTGACGGTAGCCTAGAGGAAGCAAGATACCGTCAATACATGAGAACTGTGGCGACGCAGGCCGTTACATCAACATTTGACTTATCTACACTTCCACCGACATCATCCGCAGCAAGGCAGCATTCATACCGCGTTTATCACCAGGTTCAACAGTGGAACGGTGTGAGTTTACCACCAACGGATTGGGGATGGATCCTGGTAGATGGTAGTCACAAACCTATTCTCAACGAAAATGATCTGCACCAGAAAACATCCTGCATATAATTTCTTGTGATTGTAAGTCTGGTTGCGAACGAAATTGCGAGTGTCGAAGAAGTGGCTTAAACTGCTCGACGATGTGTGGCTATTGTGTTGGTCATGGTTGTGAAAACCGTTCACAGATTCTAGATGAGGACGATGACACGGAGGAGTTTGAACCATAAACAGTGGCATTAGAGAGAGACGAACGAAGATTCGATAAAGGTACCTGTTTTTCCTTAGCGTGAACTGTTAAAGTGAAACGAGTTATATTTACAGAAATACACCGTGTACGTTGTTTCTTATATCATTATTAATAGTTACGGGTCGTTTCTTTCTTATAATGTGTATCATTGTAAATTAAATTCAGTTTGGTGTATCGTAATGTTTTCTACAGTTAACATATGCTAAATATGAAAATATTTTTAATGTTAAAAAGTAAACCGTTTCCGAAACATGACGCCATATTTAAACATGGCGGATGTATATGGCAATTGCTCGTTCTGAACAACAATTTCTTATATTATGCATTTTGTGAAAAATAAAAAAGAGCAAATGTTCTATTTTGATATGTCTAAAAGATACAACCTTTCAAAATTAAACTGATAAAGTCGGTCGGCCGCCATATTGATGACGTCGTATCTCTTAAACATATTTTCCAAGTTGTATGTTTCGCTCTTATTTATGGAAGAATTATAGTAAAACCTATCCAGAAAATTGTATTTATTACTTGTAAAACATATCTACTTTACAACTATATCATTAATAGCGTCAGAAGTGAATATGGCGAACTCATTTTTAAAGATGTCCATCACTGCTTGGTGCGCATAAAATCGACTAGCTCCATTAGTTTTAGAGACACAAGAATGATATTGGGCTCGTTGGAAAGCTCTTGAAAAGACAAATAACGATTATTTCGGGACGTTTTCCCATATTCGTATTCGTTTCAAAGTTATTCACAGTTAAATGTGACAACAAACATTAAGAATATAGTTTCCTTTCAATTCTAGGCGCCATTTTTAAAGATGGCGGTTGAATATGACGGACACTAGTTATGAATAACATTTGGTAATATATTATATGGAAAATGAAACAAGAACGAAGTCTCTATGTTAAAATGTCGAGAAGATACATAGCTTTAAAATTTAAAAGTTAAATTCGGTCGGCGGCCATGTTGATGACGTCATATCTCAGTTTCCCCAAGCGAGATTTTTTAGGACTTTGAGTATGTTGTTTAGGACAACATTCTGAACATTTTCACGAATTTTCAGCTTGTTATTATAAAATTCCGGGTTAAAACCTAATTGCACCGTACTATTAGTGAATATTTTGCACACATTACGTTCATATTTACTGAAGTTCACATTATCCAGAACACGTTTTCAGATCACTTTTAGTATATTTACCACTATAAAGTGAACGTTTCGTGCATGAATTGGGTAACAGTACACTACAACTTCATACATTGCGCACTAAAAATGTCGTGTAGTTCATATTAATTTCATGAAAAATTCATATATTAGGCATTGAAAAACGTGATAAAACTGGAACATATTGTGAACATTTTTCCTGACAAATTGTGCACATTAAGTACACTTTGACTTTCAGTGTAGGCGAAGGGGCAAATTGACCCATCCAAATACTTGTTACAACGATTTTATTCAAAGCTAATTACTTCCTGCGTCCTTATGGAGAATGATTATAATTTTACATTCTCAAAACTGTATATCCTAATAAGAGTTAACCAAACCAAAGATATTTGGTTTAAATCCCGCAAGTTGTAATTTCAAAGAACTTTAAACATTCAAGGATACTACTATTAAATTATCTTTGATGAATTTTTTATGTGTGGAGGTTTCTACATAAAGGAACAACGTAGATACATTGGATCATAGATATAAAGGATATATCGCTGCAAAGCAAATTTGTTAATAGGAAGTTCAGAAGAAACCCACCTACGCTTGAGGACTAAACCTTAGGCGTGTGGTATTTTCAATCTCTCCGGAAGTATAAGGTTCTAGATATCAGATATTAGTAGTCCTTGAGAAATTTCGATCAACAATGTTTCGTTCTGTGGGTTTGAATCCCATACTCATGTATTTGTTTAATACCACAGAACGCGAGAAATGCGGTACTCTTAAAACGCTTTCAAGGACTATCAATATGGGGCCTAATTTTCATACTCATTCTAGATAGGTCAAAACCTACCCTGAGATGTGCCATTCTCATCAACGCTCTCCTAAAAATACTAGAGTTCAGTTTCAGAACTTCAATGTTTTTCTTTTTCGTTTTTTAAAATAATCTTTATTGCAGTAAATATTCTTCAGCAATGGTCAACTTTTTTTATTCGAGTGGTTGCAAAATAGTTATTTTGGTGAGCCCAAGGAGGGTTTCCGATTGTGTTCGTACTACTTTGGAAGCTTCCTAACTGAGTTCACTTACTTATTTACTCTATGGCTTACGGAACTCACAAGTTCATCGCCGCAGTAACAAACGTTCGCCAAAGGATTCTATCCTGAGTAAGATTAAGCCAGTTTTCATTACGAACATTTGCTGCTCGAGGATCCCTTCTAATATTACCCTCCGAGCGTTATCTCGGTCTTCCTAACGGTCTTTTTACCTCTGGTCTCGCAAACTACGATGGAATATAATCTTCGCCTTTCCCCCATCCGAGCTACATGGCATGCTCACCTTCGTCGTCGCGATTTGATTATTTTTACAATATCGAGTAAATCGTAAAGTCGGCGAAGATCTTCATTATGCAGTCTCCTCCATTCTCCAGTCATCTCGTTCCCATTTCGGCTTGTATTTCTTTCTCAAAATCTTATTTTCACACACTCGTAATTTATGTTCATCTGCTAGGGTCGTACTCCAACTTTCGCAACTGCGAAGTATTACCGGCAGAATAACCGTTCTGTATATTTTCAATTTACACTTTCTTGATATTAATTGCGAGGATAGGAGTTTCTGGACAGTGTAGAAACATACATTACCCGATGCTAAGGCACTTTTTATTTCTTCTGTGAGATCCTTTTTGCTTGTTACATATGCTCCCAAGTATTTAAATTTATTTACTTTCTCTATGTTCTCATTCTTAATTATTATGTATCTATTTCCTTCATTCCCAGTGTTTCGGCTTGTTATGTATTTTGTTTTATCTATGTTTATCTGTAGACCTATCTCATCGCACGCCTCTACTAAGACATTGGTGTTACATTGTAGTGGATCTATATCGTCCCCCGCGTATACGAACAGTTGATTCAAGCTATTCAATGTTAGTCCATTTTGTCATTTTTTATTTTCTGAATCGCTTATTATAACGCGAAATTAAACAGAACCTTTGTTTCAATCCGTTGAGAACCTCGAAACTATCTGACATATTATTACCTATCCGTACTCTGCTTATGGGGTCGCTGAGATACATCTTCACCAGTTGAACATGTTTTTTTTTCGGAATTCCAAATTGTATCAGGATATTGTATAATTTTTCCCTTTTGATAGAGTTATATGCTTTCTTAAAATCGATGAATAACTGGTGAACAGTCCCACTGTATTCCAGTTTCTTCTCTAAGATTTGTCTCAAGGCGAAAATCTGGTCCAACGTGGATCAATTTCTTCTAAATCTACATTGGTGATCTCCAATTATTTCATCTACGTTTACGCTGTGTTCATAATTTTGAATTTAATTTAAGGCCTTTAGGCAACTTTGGCTCAGACTGAACGGTGCTCACAAGATTATGTTGAAACTATAATTCTCAACCAATCGTTCAAACGTTACTAGTGTTTAAAATCAAGCCATTTAGCGCGCTGCTATGCGGATAGCTCCAAAATTATAGAACGGATATAGAAAGGCAGGCACACTTCGATTCAAAGTAATACCTACTATAGTGCAATATTACACTATAATTTACTTAAGATTCAAATTTATACTTCCCAAATATCACTGGTAAAGTATCTTCTTATTTGTATCTCCTTTGATTTCCGCCATTAGTTTGATTGCATAGTGATACTTGGAAACCTGAAGGCCGCGGGGGCTCAGCTGTAGAGCGCTCACTTCTGGTGCGTGGGATCCTTGATTCAACCCCTGCTAATGCCGTGTGGGTTTTCTTGTGGACAAACACCATGTACGTGGGTTGTCTCGGGGTCCCACTTTCTTCATTGTGCCAATTATCTCATCATCCATTCGGCCTGAGCTAAAAGTTGCCTAAAGTTCTTAAATAAAATTGAAATTCAAATTAGATACAAGAAAACGATAGAAGAATAGTAAACTCTTAACACTTTGTATTTTTATCTAAGTCAGTTAACTTAGTGTAGGGTGACCAGATTTCGCGGAACACCTTTATAATTTGAGAGAACACCGCCAACAGTTCATTACTACTAAACGAATTAATGTATAACGATTCATATCAACATTATCGTGATTACGTAAACGAAACGTTCTTGCTCGTAACTAGCCGGGACGTAACTTTGAAGAAAGGACTGTCCCGTAAAATGCGGGACATCTGGTAACCCTAACTTAGTGGATTTCCTAAAGTGTCCATAATTTGTAAGTAGATTTCCGTAGCATTCAGCATTTTACTTTATTCCACTAGTCTATATATTTTCTAGTGTATAAGCAATACTTTATTTGCTATGGAACCAAAAAAGGGAACCTACTTGTTTAGATCATTCTTACATTAAATTGAACACTTGGAATAGCTTCCAACCATACATAAAAATATAAAACGTGATTAGTTCCAGATTTCAGCATTTAGCTTTGTTTTAAACGGTCATTTTTTTAACATGTTGTCTGCCTCATTCAAAGTACGAGTGCAAATCAATAGCAAACGCTTAGTTACGTTATATATTATAAAGTTTTCAGAATTTCCGCACTTGCACAGAGATTTCAACTTGAAAAAGATAATATGTCATTTGTAAAATTGTATTTAATCCTTCCCCCAATAATGAAAAACTAACAGAGTATGTTTTTTTAACCAGAAAGAAAATTATTTTTATTACCATGTATCTCTATTTATTTTCCTTCCTTTCTCAAATTCATTTTGAAAGTGATTTTCGATTTCCTTGGAAACTGAATTACACCAAGCATTGTTTTAGACTATCAAGTGTTGATTTAGAATCGTAAATGTTTAGGCTTAATTCTCACTACGAGCATGAAGTATATTTTAGAAGCAGTTGCTCTTTGAAAGGCCCCTCTGGAATACTGACTTGGATTCTCAGCCAAGACTCATTTCTCCCTTGTTGGAAATTAACGTCTTTCCACCAGTTACGGTGCGTCATTGATTGTCCGTTTTACACTCTCTTCTGCTCTTATTTCTTCATAAAGTTTCACTTCTTCTGAAACTATATACGTTTTCTTTTTCTATTTGTAGGAACACTTTGTCGTAACATCACTATTGATTTATATACTCCTATTTCTAAAACGTTTTAAGTTAAATTTTCACGTAACGTTTCACTTGATATCTAAAAGCAGAATTAAAACTTCCATTAGTTTATTATCTTTTTTCATTTTTTTCTACTAACTACTTTTATATCTCATTTCCACTGTTTTCCCTAACTGATAAAATAATAGTATCAGTTATTGTATTTGTATGGTTTTTAAATATCTTTTCGATATTATATTGATCCGATCTATAACTGATTAATTCATTACAAGCATCATCTTCTTCCTCCTCAATGAAGGATTATTTATCATTGCTAATATTTTATTAAAATGTGTATCGGAACTATCATTTTAACGTCTAATAAAATAAAATAGAATTTGGACGATATATGAATTTCAAGAATTATCTCAACCTTGGCTTTCTCCATCTGTATGTTTCTTTGCCCTTCCCCTTAGATCTCAGGAACTACAAGTGCAACAGAGATGAGCCGTACACCGTTGGATCCATCATGGTCTGAAAAGGTGAAAAGAGTTATGACTTTGACTCTAAAATTCACAAGTCTTTTTAATCACTTAGTATAAAAGGAGTGTTCAATTTGTGCCCCTCCTACATCTCAGTAAATATGTGTCCAAAGCAGATAAGCCATACACCGTTTTATGTGTCATTCCCTAAAACGGTGGAGACAGTTATAAGTTGACTGTATACGTTGCCGGTCCTTTTAATCGTTTAGTGTTCTCCTTTGTGTACCTCCTACATCTTAGTAACTACAAGTCCGATAGAGATGAGAGACCTTTTGATTAGTCATAGTCTGAAACGGTGGGAAAATTATGACTTTGACTCTAAAACTTGCAGGCCTTTGCAATAGCTTAGTAATCTCCATTTGCCCTTTTGATGTTAGTAACTATAACCCACACAGAGATGAACCATACATAGTTGGGTTTGTCATGGTGTTGAACTGTGGGGAAAACTATGACATTGACTCTATATTTTGGATAATGTTAAAATATAATCATATACCATGTGTATTATGCCCTGGTATGTGACCAGGATCTTATTGTTTCCACCTGTCAGTATGGCTTGCCAAGTTTTCGTGTGTCACTAAAGTCCAATACCATGGTGGGATCCGTCATGGTCTGAATAGGTGGGAGAAGTTATGGCTTTGACTCTAAAATCCGCAAGTCCTTTTAATCGCTTCTCCTCTGCTCAGAATCTGATTGCTTGGTTGTGGCTTTATTCACAAATCATTCATCTTTTTGCCAACCATCAGCCAGGATTCTTTCCCGATAATCAAAATTTACTCCTCTGTATGTTAGGACTAGCAGACAGCTCATCTTTTGACCTCATGCAGCTAGGATTTACTGGCTTGGATAATTTTCTCTTCGGAGACAATTATAGCTTCTACAACCACAGAACAACTATAGCTGCACGATTATATAATACGTATATATAACATGCATTAAGCGGTTACCATCAAACTTATGAATTGTGACAACGTCGCATTATTAATTCATTATGGTTGTACTAACTTGTTTTTTTTTTTGCACCCACTAGCATGATAATTTTAGTTGACATGACATGCAACCTTTTTTCGTTCAAAACAACAAAACAATGAATTTTCTGAGTTACGAATGGTAACTACATGCTAATCAAATCTTAACCATTAGATTGACTTCAAAATAATTGTGTTTCCAATGCCAGTTTATATACCGGTACTATATACTTATTTAAAATATACATAAGATTACTACATCACTTAATGGATGATCATCAACATCTTCACAATAGCATGATGTGACAAAAAAATGAACTCTGGATAAATGTAAATAAATGCAAGTAGTTATCATTCAATAGAAACAAATATTGCTTTAGCACCGTTATTTGATTAACAGTACAATTTTGGACAAGTCGCAAGCGTGCTAGCGAACTTGTGGCTGAGATCGTTGAGGAATTACCCGTAGTTGGTTTCTTAACCGAGACACGGACCATGTCACCTGTCAGGACTCGGGAGTCGAGCTGACGTCCGGTTCGATTATGTAGAGATCACTATACGCATAAAACATTAGTCGTAGTTAAAATGTCAAATATGCAGAGTTTTTCTAGTGTACGTCAGGATAGAAATGAGGAAAATTCGTTTTTGAGAGATCATCTTACACTCTCTTGCTACCAAAAGATTAACCAACTGCATACAGTTTTCATAAATTACTAACATGCACCTCGAGCGTATGTCCTAACAGAAATTAATATTAGCAAAAAAAAAATATAAAATGACAATTACACAATAATGACAAATAAAGAATAAAGATAAAGATATTACAGGATGTAAATAGCAGACATTATGAATTACACGCGCTGAATGTTAACTTCATAGACTCGTTGTTAATATTTCTTAAAGGTTCATTAAGGAACGCTTTGCATTGTATTATTTATGTAATCTGGCCAAGATATAAAATACATCACTACTTACAAATGTATGAGTTTCCCTGTCACCTCATACATTCACATTCAAGATGTGGCTAAGGATAGAGGAGAGGGGGAAGTAGAAGTCACTTTCACCGCACCAACTCCAACGATGATGCTCTTCAGCAAGCAGTCTTCCGAGACAAAACAAGTGACCTCTGCAAAGTTCTGAACACAATTATACGTACGACGAGGAGAGTTTGTCCACATTCCACCAACTTCTCTACAAACGGCGAGGATCTCGAGCATCAAAAAAGCGACAAGTAACACTGTCGCTTGAAATGAAACGAAAAAGTATTTTTCTGCGTAACTTCAAAATGCTGTGTTTCCGATATTATAAAGGGGAACTTTTCAACAATTGAGACTCATAATAGATGCTTAAGTGTGGTAAACAAGTGTTAGAATATTGTAGATTTCCACTATGGATTTAACACTGCATGATACATAAACAATGTATCCGTCCGCTCCTATCGTTCTGAATTTCACTGCTACACAATGGGAACGGAACACTTTTGTTCTTAACGACTTTGACAATGGTTTATTGCAGCAAATCACGAGTTTGAGTTTTAAAACACTTGACTAAATCCATTCTAATGCTGTTATGTTTGAGCTAGTCCTATCAGTAAAACAGAAGTGCCAAAACTACCGTCACACCTTACAATAGGCGGGAAAATGGAGAGTCGACCGACACGGCGTTCACACTGCAACACATGAACAAGCACTAAAAATTGACGCCGACCACTTCGAGTCGAACCAACGCCTAAGATAGATGTCTCTGCAAGCAGTTTAGTCATGCTTACGTATAATTTTTGAAGTTCATACTATAAAGCAAATTATAATACAAATCGAGCTTATAAACACTATATTAAGGAACGAAGGCTGTAGAACAGAAGCTGTACGGAAACTAAAACATTAGTAAATAAGGCTATGTATAACATTCGACAGGCAACGAAGAGACTGGTAGTAATATGTAACAGACAAAAAAACGGGGTTTTCCCAACCAGTTCGCTACACAAAAGAAACTTCAAGAAGCATTATACACACAAACGAGTACATATACTACATAGGCGAGTACTTACATGCGCCGCCGGAAATAAAACTATCTTTAGTTCTATATTACTAAATGATTAAAAATTACGCAATTACAGACATTGAATGTTAATGAAAATATATTAATTACTTTTTTATTGTTCATAAAATATACAAAGATATGAAAGATGAAAATATAAAATTCCTCTCATCTATCATTTGTTTTTTAAAGCCAAATTTCCTTAATAAATCTAGACTAACATAACGATGGTCACAAACGGTCAAAGATCTTGGAGGTGATTTCATTTAAAATTAAGACCAATAATCACATATGGTTAAGCGTTAATGATGCATATAAATACCTTGGTTTTAATAAAAGTTCTTGTTACATGATCAGTGAATAAGTTAAAATTTTACAATGATCAATATGTTAAATATGCTACTGTAGTTGTCTCAAAATTAGAGTACACATGTATGATATGGAATCCCTATTTATTTACATAAAATGTGCTATAAGAATGAAAAAGAATACAAGTTAAATTTCTGAGCCTTCTTACACACAGAACAAATCTAGTTTCTATTTTCAATTTGGATGCAATTGTTCTGTTCCTACTAGTATTGAAATTTTAATCTTTGAAGAAAGAAAAAATGTTATGTAGGCACCCACATGACATTTATTCACACATATTTCCACACAGCCTCCAATCAGTATTAACATTAAACGTTTCAATTACAACTAAACCCGAAGTAAAGGATAATGTATTATTTATCCGCATAAACCCATACCAAGTCGTATGAATATATCACCGATCTGGAGGTTTTTGTGTTTCAGTTATTTCCTTATGTTAAAACATCTATAAGGAAATTAGCTTGTTCAGTATGTCATACAAAACTATAATGATGTAATTTCATATATTCTCTCTCTCTTAACGCAAATGTGTGGATATGTATCGTTAAATTGTGTAAATATTAAGTCAGAGTATTGGTCAAAACACATGCCCTCTAACATAAACAAGAGCATATATATTTATATTCGCTGAGGTTCCTGTATCTCTGTCTATCATTTTAACGGTTTAAATGCTCTTTCTGTTAGAGTAGACAGATGATATTCAGCATGAGAATTCGTGGGTAGATTGGAAGTTCAGGAAAATATGGAAACTGCAGTTATACCATTAAGTACCCTCCAAACTCTGGGTATCAAAAATGCACATTCCGTAGGGCAAAGGAGTTGAAATTCGGCATGAAGATTCGTGGTCAGTGTGTAGGGCACATTCGTCATACTAAAATTTGCATACGAACATGCAATTTGCATGCGAACATCTTTATATTTAATACGCAATATAAATGTTATTTGTATATCAGGATTATTTTATTTTATTTTATCTTGTCAATTATTTTATTGTTATATATAAGATTGTCGGATTAGCCAATAATCCAATTTATTATTATTATATCTTTCAGGTATCATGTGGAGATGAATAAATATCGCATTTTCTATAATACAACTTAGAATCCATGGCAAGTATATTTCAATTTCGTCTTGGATAAATTTTCCAACACAGGACATCTGTCGCCAATACGGTGACTTACAAAATGTTGCTACCCTGCATCAGTTTATAAAACACTTTAAACAGGGGAAAGTGTAAAAGGAAGTATAAGTACGAGAACCTAGAAGAAACCAGTGGAATAGATATAATTATGGTACCACTACTACCAGATGAAAGAGAGAGCAACTCAAAGTTCATTGTTTTGGCCCATCTCAGACCTATTCCAAAACCTATATAGACAAAGAGGTGACATGCAATTTTTGCACCTAACCCGTCTCAGCCCTCATCCCCGCTGTCTGAAAAAGCGAGCCTGTGGAGACTCTGGCGTTCAGAGCCGCGGAGTGATATATTTTCATATGTCATCTGTACTTGCTTATGTAAGGCTACTTTTAGGTTTCTTGGACCGCCGAAATTCACTCATTGTGTATTTACTTGTGTCCTGGTACCCCCTCTCATGCGTAACCTGATTAGATGTTATTAGAAATACCGCACTATTTGGGAGTCCTTTTCAGCTGTTGTCCCCGGCGCCGCCTGGAATGGTAACACATCGAACAAACAAGCTATGGGATACTAATGAAATAATTCGAATTTCTATGTTTTTCAGTTGTGTCATTTCCCAATGTATATGTAAATATAATCTATTGTGTGTATAGTTAGTTATATAATCCGTATTTATTTGTGTTATTGTGTATTTGTATGTCAATCAGCATTTGAAAGCCGCTCCACATGCCTCTGTTTACATGCGTTCTTGAAGTTAAATCAGAACTTTCCTCTCTCACTTAACACTCCATTGTTAATTAATGCTCCAACCACGAGCAAGTCACAATCATTTGGATGCCCAACGACGAATACTTCACAGCAGGTTGAAATTAGAGGAGGAATAAATAAAAATATATTCAGTTAAATAGCCCAATAATACCGCAATCTCCAGGTATTGAAAATGCACTTCATCAAAATGAATTTGAAAAAGAATAGTAGAGTAGTGGATTGAAACAATTGTAAATATCTTTAGTATTCTGTAGTATATGATATCTGTAGAACAATATTTCTCAATCTGTAAAAGTATATCTTCGAAGTTCGCTTTCCTGATATGGACTTCTGTTGTTGCTGCGCGGCTCTCTCACATAATTTGTTGGTTAAATCTCTCTGGACGTGCAGTTTTGGGTTATTTGTCGTAACTTTGAGTACGAATCAGGTAAATTAAACAGATAACCATCCGTGCCCCAAGTATATTTTAGTGTGGGCTACAAAATGGCTTTCGTAGGATATCTGTAGAGCTGTGATATAATTATCGATCACTCCGGAGCTTTTCAATTACCTGGAACGATTGATAAGTTCAACTCCAAGAAAAGAAAACGCTATATTTCAAAAGGTATGTATATATTTAGAGAAAGGACATTAACATATCCTATATAATACATTCTCTGTCAAGTAGTCTTCATATAACTATATACATTCGAAATTACAATAACCATTTTCAAAGAATTAATTTACAGATCAAATAGGTTGTGACAAATCTTCTAGAATAGTTTGTGATAACTTAAAGTTTCCATATATAATTACTCTGCTCATAATTCATATATTAATTCGCGCCAATAGAAACAAACCAATATATTTTCTGCTCTAAACCAGCCATAACACTGTGGCGACATCTATTGAGCATCTCATCAAACTTCTTGATATCATGCAACCCGGGATACAATTGCAGAATTACTTGTTAAACAACTTATAGACGTTTTGACGACTCATTCGTTTGTTGTTAAAGAATTAATAGTAATAATAACAATAATATATAACAGTGATGCATTCAAATCATACAGTAATTGGTTCCATATAAAATTTCGGCTAGAAAGATGGAACTCGGCATTAAGATTCATGGGCAGGTTACAATTAAAGGAAGAAAAAAAATCATAATATTGCTAAAGTACTCCAATAACACCCTTCAATCAACAGTTGTTGAACATATACCTTCCTTTAAGTTAGAAAACTGATACTGGGAATTAAATTCGTGAGCAAGTTGGAATAACGAATAATAAAAGCAATATTGTGCTAAGTATCCCAATAGCACTCATAAATCACTGCGTATGGAAAGGTACCTCAAGTTGTCGTAAAAAGTTTAAATTCAGTAAACATATTCCGCTGCAGGTTACAAATAATTCCGAAGAGAAATTAGTAATTTATAATCACCTCTTCTTCATTGTCTCAATAATCACTCGTTAATGCTATTTTCAAGTTCAATTTATCTTGAAGGAATTGGAGACGCATTCTCACAGATCGTATATCATAATGCAGGTGGGTAGTATATGTACACCAATTATACAATCTCGTTTTTCCCGTATTTAGCGTTGTTGTACTGGACTGACATTTTTACGGGTTGTTACTTGTGATGTTACACAAGTAATCTGAAATTGAAGTGTAATTTGGACTGATAGGAGAAAAGATATGACCTTTTATGGTGCCGCGTGTAGAAACTAGTTTCAGATTTGAAACCATGGAAGTTTCCCTTCTCTGAAACTTCCGCCGCAGAACCCCTGAGGTGCTACCTCTAGTGCCTAGACTTTTAGTTAGTGTAGCCTATGTGATAGATCTTATATCGGTCCATTCTCTTGGGTTTTTCTCTTCTATAGAGAAATAAATAATATTTATTCCTTATTCATAAAGTAATTCCATATAAGTTGCTAAGTGATGAATAAATTCTATATAAGGTAATTCTATTCTTAAAGTAATTCTTATTCATAAAGTAATTCTATGTAAGTTGCTAAGTGATGAAGACGGAGAACCTCGCAGGATTCTATCTTAATGAAGACTGAACGAGTGACATGTGTTATCTGGTGGTGAAGGTTTAAATTTCTCTTGTTTGCCTGTTTGAAAAGAAAATGAGAACGCATCATTGATAATAGA
Organism: Lepisma saccharinum; assembly: GCA_022664845.1. Lineage (NCBI taxonomy): Eukaryota > Metazoa > Arthropoda > Insecta > Zygentoma > Lepismatidae > Lepisma > Lepisma saccharinum. The sequence continues at coordinate 55,697 of JAGDQP010000179.1, forward strand.
TTTGAAATGATACGATTGCATTTAATCATGAAGTTTAGAGAACCTTTAAAACCTGATTAGCACAGGAAAGATATTCATATTGAACGTTTGCTTCATGAGGTCAGAATGTGCAATTGTTGTTGAGAGATTAATTTGTTGAAATGTCAGTATAAATTATGCGATATCAGTAAGTGTAAATAAAGATAGAAGGAAAACTCATCGTTTTGTTTGAATAACTTTGTGAACTTTTATTTGTGTAGATGAAATCGGGAAGGAGTTGCTTAACATGCACTTTAACTGCAAATAATGCGTTAGCTTTTGTTGAAATACAAACTTGAGGGTAAAAGTTTCGTGTATTATTTGAATAGTAGTCTGAACTTTGGTAGTGTAACAGATGGAGGAAATGTGCCTTTTGAAATGTGCACGTGATTGGAATGTGTGACTGTTGGAAATGAGGTGTATAAAATCTCTAGATATTTTAAGATTCATCATTATCTTTTAAGTGAGACTGCTTGGTAGTTACTTTGTCTCCACTTATTGTGTTTTGTTCTTTGGAAGAATAAGAATAAGAAGAAAACTTTAATATTGTGTTGAATTTAATTTACGAGATTGTTTTTGGCAAGTAAGTAGCTTTTTAGTTATTTAATATGTTTTACATTTTTTCATTAGTTCATAGTGATTTGTGATGTCCTCAAATCTTTCTAGGCACTGACCGACTACTTTTTAATAACTTACAAACTAGGCCCTGGGTGACTACTTTTAATAAGCTACAAACTAACCCCTGACGGACAAGCTTCTAATAACTTACAAACTAGGCTGTGAATGAGTACTTTAATAACATAGAAACTAGGCCTTGGCTAACCACTTTCTAATAATTTATAAACTAGGCTCTGGCTGTCTATCTTTTAATAGTTAAAACTAGGCCGTGATGGTATACAGTAAATAACTTATAAACAGCGCCCTGGGTGACTGGCTTCTAATAACTTATAAACTAGACCGTAATATAGTACTTTTAATAACCTATAAAATAGGGCCTTGCTGACTAGCTTCTAATAAACTACAATCCAGATCCTCGCCGACTACCTTTAGTAATTCCATTATAAATCGAACACTGAATATGGGAAAGGAAGAATTATTTTAATTTTAGACATGATTGGGTAAGGTGAGGATATAATCCTCATGCACCAGGGAAATTTTCAGACATCCCCTGATCACTGAATATGGGAGAGGATGAATTATTTTAATTTTAGACATGATTAGGTGAACTGAGGATAAAATCCTCATGCTCCAGGGAAAATCTCTGACACCTCCTAATCACTGGATATTGTAGAGCATGAATTATTTTAGACACGATTGGGTGAACTGAGGATAAAGTCCTCATGCACCATGAAAAATCTGTCATATTCCAAATAATTCGAATACTTCCTCGTTCCCATGATTTTCAGAATTGATAACTAAGGATGAAATTCTCACACATCAGGGAAAAATTCTAACGTTCCCTGATCAATTGTACAGTGAATATGTAGGTAGATTTTATTTTTAGTTACCATAATTTTGAGAATTAATAATCGGGGTAAAATCCTTACGCACCAGGGAAAATCCCCTTCATTTCCTGATAGATCGAACAGTGAATCTGGTTAGAAAATACTAAGATTTAATTTTGATTTCCATGATTTGTAATCGTGGGATTAAATCCTCAGCCACCAGGAATAAATCATTGACATTCGCTGGGGTATGGAGATGTGGAGATAGTGATTCATATTTTAAGCTAGGGTCTGAAGTGAGATGGGATGTTTGACGCTCCATCATCTTCACTGTCGTATAATGTTCATGAGTATGATGTACACTCTTCTAGTTAATTTGATAGGAGGTTAACTATATGTTAGAGCTGTAGCCCTACATTCGGGGGAAATTTTTTATAATTTTAAGTTGAATTATTGATAATAATAATAATAATATTTTTATTTTTCAGATATATTTTTCATTTGCAAAGTAAACACTGTGACGTTTCTTTAAACAGACTGAAGAAATACATTGTGCATATCCTTTTATAAAAGGAGATCAGAATTAAAGGTAAACAGATTTTATATTAAAATTAAAAATATATACTCCCTACTAGAATATTATTCGCACATTGAAAAAAATACAAGTTTGTAAGAGTACATAAAATAAGTAAAATATTATAGAAAAGTGCAAAATTGCATAACATTTGCCAAATTACTTAAATCTTCTAAAATTACATAAAATTTGTAAAATTACATGAAATGTCTAAAATTACATAACATTTGTAAAATTAGATAACTATTTCTTCATATGGGACAGTGAACATGAATTAGCACACATAGGGAATCCCAACCTTTATCACATGATGCCCCCTTAGTGAATCCAAAAAAATCCGTCCCACAATAATTTTTGATAATTTGGAATAGCTTATAGGATTTCGAGCACTATTTTAGCGCAACAGCATTATTATCTATCGAAATAAAAATACACCACTTGAAAAACGGAAAATTTTATTGAAACCAACTGTAAATAAATTACTAACATATGTATCTATTTTATCAAAAGACTCTTCTGGAATCATAGTTCTGTTTTCATTTCACAACATACGACGTTCGTTTTCTGATCAGCAGCATTTTCGAAACAAAATGAGAGCATAACGTATAATCCGAAATGAAATTGGCGAAATTATCAAGTATATACGTTGTGGAAGTCTTAAGACACGTATTTAGGAATGTAGTTTACACAAGTATATTATATCTATCGAAAAGTTGTGTTTTAAAAATATTTATTATTAAATTCGTTTTGCAGACAGTATTTACACACAATAATAGCAATAAAATAAATCAGTGTTGCAATGGACATTGTTAATAGGTAAACCAAAAGAGGCGGCGAGATGAAATAACATTGTCAGTGTAATTAAAGCAATTTCCAGTTTGCGCGATTGCCAACAACACACTTTACATTATTGAATGCGATAATCAGCGACCGGGCAATTTCTTCAATATCGTGTTTTTCTTCGCACGCTATTGTTATTTAATTTGTTCCCGATTGTAGTTGCAATTTTGAGGAGTCTAGATTCACGTCCTGTGCTTCTGACAACAGCTGCTTTTTTATTCCTACTGCATTTCAAGCGATATGTCGACTTCAAGTTCTAAAAAAGATTGTACAATGAAGACTACATGAATTATGGATTTACATATATCGAGAGGGATGGTGTATATTTAGTGTGTTATGTGAAATAATATTCTGAGCAACGACGCTCTACGCCGGTTTGATTGAAACGACATTTAAATAGAACGCATTCCACTTTTAAAGACAGACCTAAAGATTTATTATTTGGAAAATAAACACTCTGAAAAATATGAAATTAGACTGCACTGAAACATTTCAACATCAGAATGAAGAAGTGGTGGAAGCATCATACGAGCTTTCCTACTTAATAGCAAGAGACAAAAATCCCGAAAGACTCTGGTCAAATCTTGTTTGCTTCAAGCGACTAACATTGTTCTTGAGATGTAAAGTAAAGCAAAAACTGATAAAATATCGCTGTAAAATAATAGTGTGAAGCGAAGAATTGATGAACTATCCTCAGATTTAAAAAATCAGGTGATTGAAAAACGTAAAAGCTCTCCATTTTTTGCTTAACAGTGCGATGATTCCACTGATATTGCTCAGTGTTGTCAACTGATAGTATGATGTCGATTGGTAAATGAGAAGAAGTTGATGGAAGAACTCTTGTTCTCAAAATGTTTGGAAATGACATCTAAAGGTTCTTCTGTTTTTTGTGCCATTTATAACTTTTTGATTAAAATAATTTATCTTGGGACAGATGTATGAATCTGTACTGACGGAGCACCACCGATGTTAGGCTCCTGATCTCGCTTCATAAAGCTTGCCAAAGAGAAGAACCCTGTATTTATTGGCTCTCACTGCATGATCCACAGGCAAACTTTAGCTTCGAAATCTTTAGCGACAAATCTGAACTATGTACTAAAAGTGGCCATTACACTAGTTAATTTTGTACAATCAAGTGCTCTAAATACCCGTGTCTTGAAATCCTTGTGTAACGATATCATTGCCGAACACAAAATCTTACTTTTCCATTACGAAGCTCGATGGCTGTCGAAGGGAAATATGTTAAGCAGGTTGTACGAACTGAAGTCAGAAGTGGAAATACTACTTATGAATGTAGGAAATGTTGAACTTCATTATTACTTTACTGATGAAAATGTCGTGTTTTTTCTCGCTTACCTTGCAGATTTTTTGAAATATTGAATAATCTCAATCTCAAATTACAAGGTAGAAACTGCAATATTCTAACCTCTTACGACGCGATAAATTCCTTCTTGAAAAAGATTAAATTGTAGAAACGTCTTCTGGACGATCCTACACTCAAATTTGAATCATTTCCTCGATTGAATGAAATGCTTGACAGCAATGAGTGTCATGTAGCGGAGTGGAGAGAAATTATCATTGCACATTGGGACATGCTTCATGATGATTTCAAACGTTTTTTTCCTGACAAGTGTGCGAACGACTGGCAGTACAAACTAACAAATTCTGTTAACGTTGGTGTTAAAATATTTACAGACGAGATTCAGGAGGAGTTTATTGAGTTACAGTACGATTCAAGTGCCAAAGGACAATTTCATTCAATGCCTCTGGAAGAATTTTGCGTTTGTTTTCTTCTCGCGTATCCACAAGTGACAAAGAAAGCCGTACGAGTCCTCATTCAATTCCTGTCCACTTACCTGTATGAATCAGGATTTTCAATATTAGCCGTAATAAAATAAGTTTCTCAACCGTTTGGACATTAAGAGTGATCTCAGATGTACATTATCGAACTTTACACGAAACATCAAACAACTCGTTAAACAAAAGCAGTGTCAGTCATCACACTAACTTTTATCCATTTTTGTATTGGACTATCCGTTTAAGATAGGTCTCCAAATACTTTGCTGGATATTAAGACAACATTTTAGTAAACATTTATTGAATATTTTTAAAGATACGTACTTCTGGAAGCATACCAAATAATTTTCAGTTAAATAACTTAGCAAGTGATGCATAAATTACACACTCTGTAATTATGCTTTCAAGCAGACTTATTGTATATTGCTTCAGTTTTCTTTATTAAAACACTAAAAAGGGAAGTTGGGGAAGTAGTACGCGGGGATCTGCATGTGTTATATATCATTGGAAAGGTCACACCGATTACACGTCACATGGGAAATATCTCGCTTGAATGGGGCCTGTAGGGGACTTGGCGACCATTCGAAGATCAAAAAATGCACGCCTCGAAACACAAGAAAACGTGGACAAAATAGGAAGCTGTGTTTCAATGTGTATGATACTTGATATACATAGATTTAAAAGGTGGACGAGTACGAATCTGACATCACGTTTGTAAAATTCAGAATGGTGGATCCAACATGGAGGACACAAATTACAAAAAAATCAATGGATCTCAAATTGGGTATATAGAGATATCCGAATTCACTATATATGAATCTGATTCAAAAATTGTAAAATTCAAAATGGCGGATCCATTACTTCTTAATTGCCAGAATATTATCGTTCGATTTTCACAATCCGGCAAGTTGAAGAAGGAACTGGTGGGCGATTTCTTCCGTAATGTCCTCAAACCTAACGTAGAGAAGTTTCCAGCAAAGAAGGCTGTTGCGATTGCCGATGTCTTGAGTGCTCAAAAGTCAAAGACACTCTACCAAGATGACAGTGTTGCGATTACATTAAAAATCCCTCCACCAGGTTCCACTGCTTTCATGCAACCACTGGACGTGTTTTGCTTACGTCAGTGGAATGATTTTATGAAACAGTTCACTGAACATGCCTTCCTTACAGGAAACGAAGCACTGCTGCTCAGGCATGACAATGTCTTGAAAATTCATAGCCTCGTTTTGAACCAATTTCAATCGACACTATATCGCCCCTTGTTTAGGAACGCCTAGCACAAATCGGGTTTTAATGTACCATATGTTCCATTTCAAGGTGTAAAGGACACATTTTTCTTTGGATGAGCCCATTTGCAACAACTGCAACCAGAAAGAACCCTGCATTGCATGTTCTTATGTATTTTGTTATAAAAGCCTGTGTTACACCTGTTTCTTTGCACTCTACCATTATCATTAGTCATTATACACTCTTCCCTCATCCTCTTACACGCACGTAACGCCTAAAAGTGCATACCTAGGGAGAGGTTCAAAGTGTAAACGGCATCATGTCATACCAGAAAGACAGTTGTGCAAGGATAACGCATTTTATAATCCAAAACGAGCACATTTTCACTGCCATTGCAATGGGGTTCTGGACACCATCCTATGTATAGGCTAGGAGCTGTTTAGGTTGACCCAATTTTTTTAGAAAGCTCACTAATATTGTTTATAAATTGAATTAATATTATTACAAAGAGCTATTTTCGTTAAAAGAATGTATTCATTAGTTTTGAGCTGTATTATATGCATGTTTATACTATGTTAAATTAAATAACTTAAATTGTTTCAATCGAAACTACTTTGTAATAGAATTCATTTGGTAATGCTTGCGGTAGTGGTTTAGAATGTGAACCATAGATGGCGTAGCGATAAGTTTTACAAGTTTATAATAATTCGTGAATGAAAAATAATTTATTGTACATTGAAGTTTGAATGCAACGAACCTTCTTATTATTTTACTAAAGCAAACTGTAAGGCTTTAAAATTCTTGAATATTTTTATTGAACTATGATGTTCTAATTATTAAATGACTATGTTATATTATTGCACCAGGGATGTTAAAAGGCTATGGTCGGTACTTGTAGATAGATACAGATATACTTCTCTACATTTTGTGGCACGTTGTGTTGTATTATGTTCGTCTGATTAAAGTTGTTAATGAATATTACCTCTTTTTATAATCAAGTTAATTTTTTCTAATGTGAAAAACCTTGGGCTAAAGAAAATTATCGTTAAGTTTCGCCCCACCAAAGTTAATTCCGCAACATTCTGCTTGGTAGTTCGAAAGGTACACACATCCCTGACAGCATGGTGAATGAAGCTTAGCCGAAGCTTATTGCTGAAAGTAAAATTATTTATTATTTTGCATCGTTGGTTTAACGCCTAGGTAGTTGGTTATCTCAACCACTATACGTGGACAAACGTCATTTTCTAGCTGAGAGCTCTGTTGTATACTACAACAAACTCCCTTTTTATTATCACAAGTCAGCTGCCCCTACTTACCCCGTTATGTACTATACGTATTTTTCTACTACATGTGCAATCATCACGTGTGTCCGTTATGTACATTTTTTGCAATTTTTGTCCGCCATTTTGAATTTTACAAATGTGATGTCAATTTCGTACTCAGGAAACTTCTAAATCTATATAAATCAAGTCAAGTCTCATACACATTGAAACACAGCTTCCTATTTTGTCCACGTTTTCTGGTGTTTCGGGGCTTGCATTGTTCGGATTTTAAAATGATCTTCTACAGGACCCATTGAAGTGAGATATTTCACGTGTAACGTGTACTCGCTGTGACCTTTAAAACGATATATAACACATGCAGATCTCCGCGTACTACTTCCTCGACTTCCTTTGTAAGTCGCAGAACCGTTTTCCTTGCTTATTATTCTTAAAAACCTAAGTATGTAAAGGTAAAATAAAATCAAGCGTTGTGAGATTTGTACAAGATAACATGCTCTTAGTTATCCTGTACTGAAAATGTATTGCTGTTAATTTTGTTACTGTCCGTCCGTCACCGTCAGCTGATTAAACACTGACATGTAAGGAAGGTGATTAAATCACACGCACATATACAGTGTATATATACGCACACACAGGGGAACCTGATAGAACAGTTTCATATGGGGAAACCTTATTTGCCAGTGACAAATGGAGAACTTAATTAAACACATTCACTGTGTTCTGGAACCTTAGCTTATTCTTTCTACGTAAGCTATTACTTTGCGTTAATCAGTGTTATATTTGAACTGATAAGTTGTGCTATGTTCTTTCTGTGTTGTGACCAACTTATATTCTTTTAAATGACTACAAGTAGATCATTTTATATAATTAAAATAAGCATCTGTACATGCGTAAAGAGAGAGTTGATAAAGAGAGCATCTGCTCATGCGCGAAAGAAAGGTTACGATATAAAAACACTGCACTCTCCCATGAAGCCTCAGTCTGAGATTCTTAATTAAAGCTATTGAATCTACTTACCACTTTCAAGTGTGAAATTATCATTGAATTAATACTTTATTCTTTTATTGTGGAGAAAAAGGTAGTAGTATTTTGAAGGAAGATTAAATTTATAAATGTGTTACCAATTTTTGCGCTGTGAAGAACTGTTACTCTCTAACTGAAGATAAAAGTTGAATAGTATTAATAATAATAATAACATATTTTATCTTTCTAACTTATTTCAGATTTTTATCATTTCGTTTGAAACTGCAAAATGCAGTGTGTTACTGGTGATACTGTTGCTGCTGCTGGTATTTCATATTGAGCGACATATTAGTCAGCGTAATTACATTTGATATTTTGTCCTATAATTGTATAGGAATATTGTGAAAATGTTTAATAATTTACCTTTTGCGCATGCGTAGACATTAATATAGCTTTTATACAGAAATAGTTACTGATATGGGATAAAGGTAATTTTATTTATAGGAATGTAATGATAATGTTTTTGATAATTGAAGTATTCCATATGAGTAAAGAATGATGTAGGATATATAAAAACCCTAGCTAACCACACTGTCCTTCTGTTTGAGTTTATGAAGTGAAGGAATGGAATAAAAATAGCTCATGGATTAATGTAATATTGTATTTTTTTATTAACGGGAAAAACGATATTGTATTTTGTCTTTGTTTTGAGAAGGTAAATTCATTGAAAGTGGTTTTTACCTCACTGCTACTTCAATTTGTTCGTACTGTAAAGAAGTAATAATGCTTAGAGTAACTTTAAATTTGTGAACAAGAAAATTACAAAATATTAATGAACTATATTATATTCAACAATTAAGATTGTTTACTAAGAAATCAACTTATTCTACTATTTGAGGACATCATGTTTTCCGAATAGTAACAATGGCTTGCAGTACTGGAATGACTAGCGCGTATCACGTCATCTTGGCCGAAAAGCCAAAGGAAGCAAAGCCCCGCATGGGTGGATTTGTGCGAACGCATGGGTGGATTTGTGCCAACTTGCCGTGCAAGCAACACTACCTAAAAATTCAGGTAATGTTTTTGATTACCTCTTTCATCTACGTCTTCTATCAATTTCCAATTTTAATAAGTTGTTGTGTGCTTCTCTTCATGTGAATGAATTAATAGTTAAGGAACTTTGGCTTTTTTGACAGCATCTCTAATGGTACGCTGGCTTCTCAGCATTACCTTCTGTTGACCGAACAATGTGACGAAAATAACGGGAGAATTCTTCATGTAGCTTTTCTATTTCGCTTGATTCCGGTTGTGAGAGATGATATTCATGAAGTATATATATCCATGAAAGAAGACGAATCATTGAAGCCAGGAGTATTCTCTGTCCTTTGGAGATTAATTCTCTCTGCCTGCATCTTTCTTTATACATATTAACACCACAATTTTTTCTAATACTTCAACTACAACTTCTGCTCCTGTCAATGCAGTTACGTCTGTATTGACGCAGGCAGCTACATTCATAGCTACGGCAAGACCTAAATGCAGTCCGATACCTTCCACTTAATTTGTACCTTCGTCCTCTACTATTTGCTCCTCCTCCTATTGCTTCTAGCTCAACCACAGCTGAAAATCCAAATAGTTTGTGTTGCTATACCGACTGTATTTTACCTCACAAGTGCAATGAGATACGTGATCAAGTATACGAATACTTTGAGGGATGGGGTAGTCATTTGGGTGCCGATACAGTTCATGAGATTCTTCAAAAAATAAATGAGATTGAACAGAGTGAACATAATGTTAATTTACAGCAGGGAACAGGTGATTTCTTCGAAATTATCGATGAGCTCGTGCGCGGATTTGATAAATTTCAAGTGGATTAAAGTTGCAGGTAAATAAATCTCCATACATGATAAAGCCTGTACCTCCACTTTGACACCGGCTGAGTATGTTGAGAACTTATTTCCATCTGCACTGAACAATTTGCTTAGTAATGTATATCCCCAATCAATGGGCGGATTAAGTATTGAAAGTAGTAATGACGTTAACGTGAAAGACGTCTTCATTCCGTGGCGTAGACGAGTCAACTTAAATCATGAACATATATTGCGTTCGATTTAGAATGTTCTCAACTAGAACGAGTCCTTCATATTAGCTGACAGTGTGATCATTAAGGACAATATATCCGACTGTATTCACCGACAAGGCGAAAGGAAGAAAAGATATAATGAGAAGTATTTGCCATTGGAAGGCTACTTACTTTCACACATTATTCCTGTGCCAAAATTATGAGCCACCTGGTATGACTGCTTATCTAGAACTTTAATCATAGCTGAAAAGAGAGCGCTTTCAGAATATACTAAAGCATCCTATATGAAGGAACGACCTAATAATTGGGAAAAGGAAGGTAACGATCTATGTAAAATTCCAAATATTGACATTTCTTATTTGCGTGGATAAATGTCAAAATTATTATAATAATCATTTCCAGATTGTAGTCCATTTATTAAAATTAATTAATCGAGACGCTGAGGTTATCTATAGTGGGCATGTTGAAACTTCGAACAAATTATTCTTGTATTATTACAACCAGCATTTTGATGTCATTGAGAATATTATTGCATTTTTAAGTCAGAGAGGATGCTGTTATGGTTGCTTGAAGCCTTTTGAACTTCGTATTATTCATAACTCCGAATAGATTTGCGACCATTATGAAGACTATCAAGCTTTTGTAACTTCTGACGGTGAGAGAAGTTTAACTTATAATAGATGTTTAAGACTTTTCCTACACTTTTATGTTATAATAAGCATAGCACATAGGCGAAGGAAAAACCTGTATGTTACTATGCCAAACTGTGTTCGCAGTGTGGTGTATAAATTGATACCCTAAAACGAGAGAGTAATAACCCGCATGAATGTGGAGATCGATTCTGTATTCTCTGTTAGTTGTATGTTAAAGAGGATCATTTATGTTTCGTGGCAAAGATGAACGCGAAACATGAAGCTGATTTTTCTTATGTGATATACGACATTGAGACTATGCTACCAAATGAAAATGAAAAAGATGAACGTGAACACCAGCCAAACCTGATATGTGCTTCAGACCATTTTTTAAATGTAAGAACTTTGTGTAGAATAATTCCAAATGCTTTGAATACAGTATCTTGCAAGGTGACAAGACCCTATGTTTTACAATATTGAAAGTTTTGTAAAACATGTTCTCCATCTAGATCCTAAACTTAATGTGTGGTATGTTTAGCGCATAATGGGACGAACATCGATTCCGTGTTTGTTGCACGTGCACTCATTCAAGAGGAAAACTCACTCCTCAAATAATAAGTAAAGGTACTAAAATTAACCAGATGATTATACGAAATATTACTTTTAAAGATACTTATTTATTCATGCCCATGAAATTATTTAAATTACCGGCCAACATTCTTGGGATTAGGTGAAAGTTTAATGAAGGGAGATTTCCCGTTTTTGTTAAATACTGAGGATAATCAAAATTACAATGGAACATGGCCAGAGATTGAATTTTTTGATGATGAAGGTAAATCAAAAAGTGAACGAGATGCTTTGATGGTTTGGCATGAAGAATATGTGCAAGAAAATCTTCCCTTTAACCTACAACGTGAAAGGTTAGAATACTACAGGAACGATGTTCGTATATTATGTGATGTAGTTATTAGGTTTTCTGACTTAATTGAAGAAAAGACTGAAGGTATTCAGTGTTTTCTCCAAGTAAGCACAATTGCTGCCTGTGCGATGGAATGCTTTCGCTCTTTATATTTAGAATAGAAGAGTATTACTTTGATTCCCCCGTTCGGATATCGAAAGCATAAACTTCAAAGTGGAAAAGAGCATTAAATTGTTAAAGTACATGGAATTCGTAGGAGATAGTGTTTCGATTCATACGGTCGAAAACGTCGATAAAGTCCAATTTGCACGATTCAAAGTGGACATTGTACGGCCTACGAATTTTATTGATGTTTTGGCATAGTCATTCATGCATTAGGCAGAGTCGTCACGTGCCTCTCAATGGCACGAATGGTGAAACATTAAATGTCCGAGATATTGTTACGCTCAGGAGAGAAATATTTATAAAGTTGTGTTTTACATCTTGTAGAAATCTATGAATGAGATTGGGATTTACAAGTGAAGGAAAATCCACACAATAGGCAGTTTATTAAAAAACAGGGCAATTTAAGTTGGATTAGTCCCTAAGGAGTAATTTGAGTTAGGTAGGACTGAAGTTTTTCGATCTCTTTACGAATGTGCTGATGACGAAACAATTCGATATGACCATATATGCAGTTTATATCCCTATGTCATGAAAAAAAGACCTCTACCTATTGGTGAGCCTACCATCTACCGAGGGAATGCTTGTCCTAAACCCGAAAACATTCATGGAGTTGTTTTCTGCAAGGTTCTTCCTCCTCAAGATCTTGCTATTCCATTACATCCATATAATGCGAATGGACTCCTCACTTTTGGCCTCTGTCGTACTTGTATGGAGGATATGAATAGTGGGGATTGTCACCATACTTTGCACCATGTCTCACATGAACCCTTTACACTCCTGAGTTGCATGAAAGTCTGGAGGAAGAATATACCATTCAAATTTAACAATGCGGTATTTCAAAATCATGTTAATAAATTCTTACAGATGAAACAGTAAGCTTTTGGTTTTGGATTTCAGTGCACTAATTAAGAGGAAAAGCAGAAGTATATTGAGGAATATGTTGAGCGTCAAGGTATACAACTCAATCCTGATAACATTAATGAAAGCTCTGGTTTGCGTTATATCGCAAAACTCTTTTAAATTCTCTGTTTGGGAAGTGGGGACAGGGAACTGATCAGGATAGTTAATAATGCTAAGTCGTTCTTGGATATTCTCCAAACACGCCACTTTGAAGTGAAAAATGTAGTTCTGAATAGAGATGATCATTTGATAGTTACATTGAAAGATAAAAAAATGTTAGTACACGTAATACCTTTTCTAATTTTGTTCTGTTCGCCTTCAAATTTATTTCATCATGGGCTAGATTAAAATTATATGGTTTAATGAAAAAAGCAATAGAAAATGCAATGTACTCAGATGTAGATTTTATCTTCCATAAAGAAAAGACATCAACCTCTATTCCTTCCTGTAGGGAGCTTTTAGGAGATTTAACTAATGAAATGAAAGAAGGGAGGGAGGTCCCTCTTTTCATCGGATTACGGACTAAAAATTAGTCGTACAAGGAAAGGGAAATTCAGACTGAGAATATTAAACCATATTTCTAACTTCGAGAAATCATTCTAAATTGTCGTGCACGTCAAAATTGTGCACTTTCATCACTTTCTAAATTTAGTGAAACATGAATTACAGAAGAAAATTATTAATCCTAATGGTATCTATAGGAACCCCGAGTTCAAAATTTTATCCAGAACAAAAACAAATATCCATCAGAATGTATAGAGTAAAATTTCATAATGAATACAATACTTTTGCTTTCGGTTATAAAAGAAGACTTAATGATAGTTCATTTAGCTTCTGTCGCTAGCTCATGATGCTTTCCTTCCTTCATGCTGCAACTATCCTGATTTCAGGTCCCAGGAGAGCTGGGAAGAGTTTTCTTGTAAGTAATTTATTAATATATCGTCAAACGATGTTCTCTACTCAATTTAAGTAAATAGTGTTGTGATATGGTGCCGTGATACCTAAAGTATCTAGTTAGTTAGTTAAAATCCTATTCTATTATGTTATTCCTGATATGAATTATTTTGAAATTCAGAAAATTTCTTTGTTAATTCTCGATGATCCTATGACTAAAACTGATGTCATTGTAAGTAATTTATTCGAAAAATTCGATCACTGGAAGAATCAAATTGTAATTTTTAAAGTTAGGAATTTTTATCTTAATGAAATATTTGCACGTCACATCTCATTGAACGCGCATTATACATTGCGTGTAAGAATCCTAGAAATAAGTTACAAATATCATATTTAGCAAGGCAAGTTATGACACAATGTAGTAAAGAATTCGTTCAATTATTTAAAATGATACTGCTGATCATAATTCATATTTACTTTTCGGTTTACGTCGGATGCTTTACGCCTGCGTGCAAATATATTTCCAGATGAAACTATTCACATCAATTCACATGTAAAAGACTTGAATAAACCAATTAAGTTAGTTGCCATCAAGATGTCAACCATAAACCATCATTTATATGAGCTCCGTGCAATTTGTAAGGGGAAGAATAAGAATCGTCAAGCACCAGTTCAGTATGAACATGGTGATGTTTTACAAACTATTGCACAAGTAGGTAAAATGTTTTATATGGTAACTTTAAACTCTCTATTTGTCTGAAGCAAAGGTTACGTCGACATAAAAACACATTACGTGCACTCTCTCTCAAAGGTTCAAGTTTAAAAATGAAACGTAAGCTGTTAATGGAAAAAGGTGGTGCTTTTTACATTTATTACTAGCACCAATCTTAAGTTCAGTGGCTAGAAGTTTATTTAATGATTAAGATGTCTTCTCAATTGCAAAATATGGCACTCATTCCAGAAATTGCGAGTGCGCAAATGTATTCCACCATGAAGTCTGTAAAGTCTCATCAGACAGGTTTAGATAATGGAATGAATGAAATTTTAAAAGGAACTGAATTTTCTAGAGTTGAAAAAGGAAAATGTATCAACGAACATTACATCATTATTTAGAAATTGCTCCACAATCTCAAAAGCAATTGTCTTATTGGTTTAAAATTCTGAATCTTCAATTATGTTACCACGAATCAATATATTATTATTTCAGTACCAAAATCATTTGCTAAAAATACTCAAGTATTACTAAATTTATTGTAGGCTTATAATCGCAACTGTTGGGATCAGAAGGGTGCAGTAACCATACATAATAAAGTAATCCTATTTTCAAATATTATTCATCTTATCAATTAAGTGGTAAGGACACGAAAGACTCCTTGAAATCCACTTGCAGTTTATGATTATAAAGATTTATTAGAAGATATTAATATTCCATTAGAATTATTTAATTTTCAATTTCGGACAGGTTCTACTAAAATAGTAGAGCAGAAGAATACTCTTAGTATTTAGTAAGAAGAATTGTAGTAAATATTAAAGAAAACGAAAAATACTGTTTGTCAAGGAATAAACAAACGTTATTCTTCATTACTTAAAAAATATAAGGCAAACAAGGTTTATAAATTTCACTTCATATAATTTATTATGCGTATACAGATTCAAATTATTTAGGAAGTATCTCAAAATTAAAAAAGAAAACAGGTCTTTCTTAGAAAAAGTATAAAATGATAAGCATCACCAGATATATACACTTTACATGCTCCTGCACGTACATATTTCCCTCGTTAAAGTCTTATATTAAATGACCGAAACAATTAGTACAAATGGATTTAATAGATATGCAAAACCTACCAAAGTTTATTGATGGATATAAATATATTTTATGTACCACTGGTGTTTTCAGTCGATATGCAAATTGCATTCCTGTTAATAACAAAACGGGTCCTGTGATGGAAAAAGCAATAGAATCAATATTTAGGAAAATACCTCTACTTCATTATCAAATTGATTTAGAAGCTGAATTTTATAATCAAAATATAAAACGTTTTTAAAAAATATCAAGTAAATCATTATACTGTACATTCTGAAAGCAAAACTGCTTTCGTCGATCTTTTTATTCACACATTAAAAGAACAAATATATAAATACTTTACTGCTGAAAATACTTATCGTTATAGTAATAGTTTTCAAGATATTGTAGAAGATTATAATCATACGAAGCATTCTTCCATTCAATTTCCACCTGTAGATGTAAACGACTCTAATGTAAATTAAATCTGGGAAACATTGTACGCACAATAAATGTCTGTGAAGAAAAATAAATTTCAACCGGGATATTATGTTCAAATAAGTAAATTTAAACATAAGTTAGAAAAAATATATTTACTGAAACGGCATTTTTAGGTGAGCAGTGTATCAAAAGTAATTCTCTAACCTAAAAAAATCATGATTGGAATGGCGATGTTATAACAGGCTCGTTTTATCATGAACAATTAATAAATATTTGTACGAAAACAGAAAACTTATTTAATTGAAAAAAGTATTAAAACGCATAAAAGTTATGTTTATCTGAAATGGTTATGTAATCCTTCATCTATGAACTGTTGGGTTAAACAAAAATCATTTGTTTTAAATATGCTGTCTCAGGAGCAAGTCGGTTAATTTTATGTTACCTTAAAATCAAATGTTTGCAATATCATTTTGGAAAATAAAAGAAGTTCGTATAACACGAAACTTTGTCAGCCAATTCAATTAACCAGAAATTGGGTTTTAGGGTTAAGTGTACTTTCTATTCCATGGTGTTTCATAATATATGAAAAGAACAACAACTTATTATTAATTTAGGAGACAAAATATAATAGAATATAATTTAAAGTTTCCAGCCTGATATTATGAATCAATAAATTCCATTTTAAATACTATTGATACTACTTTACATAATCAAATGGGAAAACAATATTCGAAAGAGAAAGAAAATTTACATGTATTTGACGAAAGTAGTATTCCTTATAAAACACATGATGTAGAAATGATTATTGTTGAACGAATCATCAATGATGATTTATGTAATAATAGAAGAAAATCCTATCATTTTTAACATGAGGAAAGTATAGGTAAATTTTATATTTCTCATAACCGAATTCTTAAACGTGAATATATTTTCACGATGAGTCCTGGATTGCAAAATATTTTAAGATTTAGTAATTATTCTAAAGTGAACACACGCATAAATCACATTTGTCCAATGAATCCAAAAAAGAAACAAAGTTTCTAAATGTTCAGGCATGTTTCCACACAAATCTTGATTATATAATTCTTTCAGAAATTAACGTATTTATTGATATTATAAAAGATCAACGTCTTTATGGAAAATTAATTTGAAAATTTGGAATTCAAAATTATCATTACGGATAGATTAAATCTGTTTCATTTCATTGTACACAATATGTTAAAGTTGAAAAGATATATTTTGATACTTTTCATGGAGACTTACAAGATGTGCACGGGGAAGCTTGCCACTTCAATTTATAACGTCAAGCGTAATATTAGATTTTAAAAGAAAATTAGTTCTGAAAGTAGTGACAACAATTTTCACATTACACTTTCTTCTATTGGAAGTATTCAAACTTATTCTAATAATAGTCCGACACATATTTTCAATATATTTAATAATTGAATACATTTAAACGATTTGTGGATGGTAGGATTAAATGAAATTCCCTTAATTGGTGATAATGTTATTAATGTCCCAAATATAATATGGTATGATGGTGTAAAACATAAGGTAACTCAAGGATACTATTCCACCGTTCAACAGTTGTTAGATGATTTGAATAAAATTAGTTGAAATATAAAATTTGAATATTCAAACATGGTCATTGTAAATATTGATCAGAGTATAAAATCTTTACGTTTATCACCAATCTTAACATGACAATAAGTTTTGAACTTCATAATAATTTAAAAGATAGTCGTAATCCTAAACATATACTTTTAGACATTGGATATCCTTATCAAGTATTTGTTTACACAAATATCATTCAACCTTAATTTTTATGTGATACAAAAGCACCACTTTTACGAATTGAAGATATGACCGATAACGATCATAGAAAAGTACAAACCATAACTTTCAAGAATATACATTATTTTTCCATTAGCAAAACTTTCGTTTGACATTTTAGAAATTCTACTAAAGAACTATGCAGGTCGATTTTTACAATTCGCATCCGGGACATTGACCGTAACTCTTCACTTTAAACCCTGATCAAAATAAAAACTTACACAGTTATGCATAGAGATAGACGTATACCTTACTTTGTCGGACCTGTTTATCAACGAGGACATGGAATTGGGAGTTCATTTCGTGGACTGTTTCGATTTCCTATGCTATCAATTAAACAAGGGGCAAAAGCAGTAGGACGACAAGCTTTACAAACAGGAATTCAAGTTCCGGGCATATGCTTGATAACTGTCCTATTAAAGAATCTTTAGCAGCACGAATTAGGAAAACAAGTTGCACATGCTTCTTACATTTGCATGGCTGAAAGTGTTTCTAGAATATTTTTTTTTAAATTTTCGTGTTTCATCCAATACTCCAGTTGTAAGCAGTTTCTTAGTGCATAACCATTAACTTCGACCGGGTCATGAAAAGTACACTTTCACATACCAATGCTTTCAGCACAGGACATTCCTTTTCACTCACATTATCAACACTTTCCAAGTGAAATAGTTTTTTAATCCTGTGTACTTTTTCAAGAATTTTACAAAAGAATATTGTTTAACTTGTACACAGCTGAAATATTATTCTACGAATATGTGCAACGTTGTATCCATTTCAGGTGTGTAATTCTAAATTATGAAATTTTGTGTTAACCATTCCACTTGTTGTTGATACCTTAGTCCTAATTCTGTAATTTCACAATGCAGTTTTAGTAAACAGTGGAATAAAAGACTAGCATCACACAATATTTTACAAAATTCTCTCATAATTAATTAATGTGAAGAGATTTTGAAACCTTGCATGTCAATGATGCACTGTGTTGAAGACATTAATTCAGTTTTTTAGTGAAAATTGATCGTGAACAACTTCAGCTATGCGTTGTGCAATGAATTTACTAATTATCTACAGGTTTTGAAATAAGTATTCATAGAAATACTTACATGACCCTGTCGTACTGAAGAAAAAGTTCATGATGATTCACTTCTTTCACCAAATGCTTTGATAGTACTTTCCCTGTATTCCACACAAATAAATAGTTATTATGAGGGATCTTTAATCTACAATCGTTATATCGAATGGGATTCTCCTTCATATATGTTCGAAAAGTATGTAAAACACAACCCGCTACTATATAAACATCACCACAATATGTGCACAAAAATATGACATTTTCACATCACTTTCTTCTCACTCACTCCTTGAGTCCTTTTCTGTCTTTTTCCAGTAACATATCCATTATAGTTGACATATACACTTTTACTAACCGCCAAAGACCATATTTCATATTTCTTATTAGCACATAGATCTTTTTTATATATATGATAAAGTTTTCACTTGATTTAGATGATTGTAAAATACTTATCCACACTGCTTTACTAACATACTCTTCAACTTTTTCTCTTGTTACCTTCTCATCTTTTAAATATTCTAAATATGCATGTCTCGTTTGATTGTATTCATCATAGAAACATCCTTCGCATACCACAGGGGGTTTGAGGATTCCACTTCTTTAACGCTTCTTTAATATATTTTTCATATTCCTATTACTTTTTACACCTACACTTCAAAGTTCTCACTTGATCACTTATTAAATATTATTCGTGGTGGTATTCCTGCTTTCACTATTGGTTGTGCAGCTGAAGATTTCACTAGTATTCTGGTAGATTTCACAGAAGTTGATGATCCTGATGATGCTGCTACTGCTGCTACTCCTGCTGCTGCTGCTGGTGATGGTGGGGTTGCTTTCAATAATTGCACTACAGGTGAAGATCTCACTAATACTCTGACAGTTTTCACCAAAGTTGAAGATCCTGGTGACGCTTCTACTGCTGCTCCTGCTGCTCCTAAGGATGTCTGCCTTATGTGCGTATTTCCATAGAACAAACGTTTCTTTGCAGGATAGTTCATTCCATCTAGCACACGCTTCTTTCTTTTCTACTCCTGCTGCATCTTCGGAACGAAACAAGAATAAACCTCTTCTTCATCCTCCTTCTTTACTATAGTATAAGAAGATTATATTAATGATGATGACTTTGCTTTAGATCTTAAGGAACTATATATTGTTCGGTTTTCTTCTCTATCTTCTTCGTCGTCTGCATTATCAACAAATGATAACGTCTTCACCCTCTGTTCGCCCTCACCAGCTCTTCATCCTCTGATGTCAAGTCAACTTCTTCTATAGCTTGCTGATACTGCTCCCGCTGCTGCTTGGCGATGACTGTTAAGCCTAAGTCAATTTATGATGAATACGACATTACTGCTCTCTATATATTCTAAACTTTATCAATCATCACGTGAAAGGAGCAAGGACAACAGATAACCTGATATCAGTAAGTCAGTCGATAACGTGGTATCACTAGGGCAATAGATAAGGTGGTATCAGTAGGTCAACAGATAAGGCGATATCAGTAGATCAACAGATAAATATGTGCGCTATGAGAAAAACGAGATTGTATAATTGGTATGCATATACTACCCAGGTAATATTGGATTGCATCTAAGAGGTTCGGAGTCTAATTCCTGTTGGGATACAGATGTTTCTGGCTTTCACAAAACATATAGTTCGTATTGGGATGAGTTGAAGTCATAATTATTACAAAGATCCAAAGAAAATAGCATTTTAAAAGTTTGAAACAGGTACTTAATATTAAATGAAAAAGGAACTAGTGTTTGATATCCCTCTATCTTGATACACACAATTGAGAACACTAAATACCGTGCCGTAAGCTAAATTTCTATGATAACATTGAATAAGTCATGTCTAAATGAAAGTGAAATGTTTTTATTTTTTTTAAACGATGAATTATCCAAATATTTTCATCAAATTGTTTAATGTGCACAACTGTTCCATCATATTTGAGCATTTATCAACCTATATGACTAATAGTAAATTCCTTACGTAAGATTTTTGATAACGAAACACGACCAACTATTTCAATGTTTTTGCAGATATCTTTATACGAGGGTGATTTGAAAGGTTTATTGAAATTGGAATGACCTATAAATGGTAGCAATAGTTCCAAACCTAGTACAAAGTTATTGTGGTCCATCTTCTGTTATAACAATTTTGCATTATTGTTATACTCAGTAAGTAACAACGAAAGTTATATATCAATCTTTGCCTGAATGTGTTGTGCAAGCGTGTTTGTTCGAAATAATGAGAAATTTTGAACACCAAGCGGTGATAAAATATTTAATAAAGAAGGCTATTAAGACAACAGAAATACGTAATGATTCGAAAGATAATCCTGCTTTCTTGGGTGACCCGGATCCGTAATTTCCAACTGTTGCCAAGTGGATCTTTTAATTTAAATGCGGCCATGAAAGACTGGAAGATGACCCACAAAGTGGACGACTAAATTCAATCACTGCACGAGACTTATTAATAAAGTGTATGATTGGGTATTGCAGGAATACAGATTGATTGTGAGTGAACAAAAAATGGCCATTTCACGTGAACGCATATTTTGCATTTTGACAAAATAATTATGAATGGAAAAATTGGTTTCGAGCCATTGTTGACACTCGAGTTGACGCCGTCTATAGTGATTTCAGTAAGGCTTTTGACTGCGATTTTCGATGTTTTATAAATGAAGCTCAAGGCACTTGGCATTATAAATCCCCTTTTTTGAACTGGCTCAAATCTTTCCTTCAGGGCCGTAGTAGTTATTCAAGGATGAAGCTCTGGCATTGCTGACATTATCTCTCTAGTGTACCTCAGAGAGCCCTATTGGGACCATTGTTTTTCTGTCCTACGTGAACGATATTCCTAAGATTTTTAGGTTTGCAAATTGCCTCTTGTATGCAGATGATCTGAATATCTATAGCAAAATTAAATATTCAGACTACCTTTTACAAAATCCAGAGTGATTCTCATACTTTGTCCAACTGGTGCAAAATGTGGAGACCCTCTCTTAATGGATCCAAATGCTCTTACATAGTGTTCTCCAGGAAAACGATTTGTAATATTCAGGCCCATAGATACCTGAAAACCTTAGGGGGGCTGGGCAAAATTTAGGGGAGCTAGTTGATATATCAAACAGATATCCTCTGCGTAACGATTTTCTTCATATAAAAATGTGTGGTTGCATAACAACCAGGGGTTATTTACATACATTTCAACGAACGTTTGCTGTACTTTTTATCAGTAAAAGAGACCGTCATTGCGCGGTTATATGCCAGTCTTTACGTTTATCATTTCTACTCATATGAAAGTCGTCTTATTCGTGCTTATTTCCACCAACATTTACCCCAGAAAATGTCTGGGAATCCCCTACTTTATCTGGGAAATCCCTTGCGCATCCGTCTCATAATTTTGAAATGCCCAGTTTTGGAAAGAGCAGATTTGAAGTCTTTGAGACTACTATCCAACCTCAGTCCTGCTATTAATGGTATTGGAATTAACAATCTTTAGATTTCATTTTCTCACACTTTCGGTAGCTTATAGCACCGAAAGGAAGCATTTGTCAAACTCGAAGGTCTATTTTTTTAATTTTCGTGCCAGGAATCTCGTAAGGTAGGTTTGTCGGTGTTGTTTTGCAACACCCTGTATATACATCGCATTACATCACAGCGTATATCGCACAGAGCATTCGCCGATAAGGCATGATCACGGCAAAGCTAAAGAGGGAAGGCTAAATACATGCCTTCCCTCTTTAGTGTGATTATATCAATACTATAATCTCCATACTATAGTGTGATTTAATCCATTCTCGTCACCAATTAAAATATTTTAAAAGGGCACAGATCATGACAGTTGAGAGAAACAAGCTTTTCTTTATCTGGTGAATCATATGAGTGAATACATTACGAAAAATTATCAATCTATTATTCAAAACTGGTTTGCAAAGATGGTATTATTACTTCAAGAAATTTAAGATGTTTTTAATCATATGCAGTATCTATTTTTTGATATTTAAATCGAGACAACCAGTCCAGTCTCGGTTTCGATACAAGTCTACTGTTTCGATTACAAAACCCAACATGTGATTTAACTCAAGCTACTAATTATAGTCTGATCATTGGGAAATAGAAGTCCACATCCTTGGAATTCAATCAGCCCTTTCTTTCACTTGTGTGTTGGAAGATTTTCATATTTGGGCTGATCTGTGTAGTATGTTCCTAGAAAGACTTTGCGCATCGTAAGTAATTCTGGACCCCAAAAAGCTTTTTGTTTTAGCTGAAGCACTTTTAGACCCTACGTTTTGAATTCCGCATTGTGGTGTT
The DNA here is from genome assembly GCA_022664845.1 of Lepisma saccharinum. Classification (NCBI taxonomy): domain Eukaryota; kingdom Metazoa; phylum Arthropoda; class Insecta; order Zygentoma; family Lepismatidae; genus Lepisma; species Lepisma saccharinum. The sequence goes on from JAGDQP010000179.1 coordinate 78,879, forward strand.
TGTCCTTGTCTCTCACACAAGCTAACTATTATGTCTATATTAGTTGAAAAAAGGTTTTATATCTTTGTTATTTTGCTCTTTCATTCCGTTACGAATTAACTCAATGCTTCTTTTCGTTATATGTGGATTTCTTTCCACTGACGTTTTTGTAGAAAATATCATATAAAGAGGATTTAATTTTCTTGTGTTTGTAGTTAACTTTGAAGTGCATTTCTCTCGTCATATTTATTTTGTAACTCACAGTTCTACATTTCTTCACTAGGATCTTTGGACAATAGGCATTTTGTTGATAAGTATTATGATGTGAATTGTCTGCCGCGCGTGGGTATGAGATCCGTTTGTAATGAAACTTAAGTTTGCTAACAAGTAATAGCACAGCAACAAACAGGTGATACTATATTGTTCTTTATTTATAACCGAAGTTCTCATAGCGCAATGTGCCATTCATTGAATTAGCCTTTCATGTTGTTGACAAAACCTTATGTACCTTGTTACCAAAATCCCAAACTGCATA